>JAQQSU010003401.1:0-14369 GCA_028627135.1 Pseudochirops cupreus | reverse complement strand
TTCTGCGTAATTTCACATGTTCAGCCTGTATTTGATTGCTTGTCCTTCCAGTGGGGGTGGGTGACGGGGGAGGAAGAGAAAGAATCTAGAATCTAAAGTTCTATAATCAAATGTTAAAAATATATATCTATACATATATGCAATTATTATTATTATTATTGACTACATCCAACTGGGACTTGAGATACACAGGCACTGCAGTTGGGAGATCCATCCTGCCCTACCGAAAAGTGACATAGGAGAGAATAGACTGGGGGAGGGGAGATACACTGGGATGGCTGTTTTGGGGTGGTGGGTGGGGGAAAGAGGGGGAGAAAATATGTAATTCAAAATCTTGTGGAAATGAATGATGCAAACTAAAATAAAATTAAAAAAAAAAACAAAAAAAGAAATATCTTGAGAATATGAGTTCCAGGTGGGAGGAACTGCCCTTTCATCAATTTTCAAGAATGGACTATGAAATGATCCAGATTTTGAGCCCATAATGTTTGATTTTCTCTCTCTTGGACTTCCGAATCTTATTATAACAAGGGGAAGGAAAGAATTTTCTTTCTGTACCCACTTGGAATGGGGTGGTAGATGTTTAACAACTAGCTCTCTGCAAAAAATAAAAATACAATGCCGCCTTTTCAGTTAAATCTACATTATTCCTATTTTACATCACTTCTTAAGCCTAGAAATTAAAAACAAAACCCCCAAAAGGACATCAACTCCTGAATGATAGCCTCATACTGCAAACAAAACACTCAGATGAGCTGGCTTCAAGCTGGTTCCAGCAATCCATACCCATACCAGCCTTGCACTCACCCAAATGAAGACCATCAACACGGACACACAGGAGCATCCCAGAGCCGTGGGAGCTGTGCCAGCCCACAGCCTGAGGGGAGACTCTGCACACCTCCAACTCCTGACTGCCTTCTTCTACCTTTCTATTTTCCTTTCTGAGCGGAGGTCTGAAACAATTGTTCAGTTGTGACTGACTCTCTGTGATCCCATTTGGAGTTTTCTTGGCAGAGATGTTGGAGTGGTTTGGCATTTCCTCCTCCATCTCATTCTACAAATGAGGAAGCTGATGCAAACAGGTGTAAGTGAATTGCCCAGGGTCACACCACTAGCAAGCTTCTGAGGCCAGATTTGAACTCATGCTTTCCTGACTCCAGGCCTAGTGCTCTACCCATGGTGCCATCTAGCAATAATTAGGAATCCTAAAAATGGAGGTTCCTAGACTTGGATTTACTTTATGAATAATCCTGAATTAAAAAAAAATCCTGCTTTTGAAAGCCAAGCATGGGTCACCCAAAGGACCTCTACTTAGGGCAAAAAAACAAACAAACAAAAAACCCTATCAACAGGAGGATTCAGATGGAGGAATTGCCATGCCATGAGGGCTAGGGCATCTAGGCCTCACCAATCCTCCTTAATATTTCCATGACTGGCAAAGAAATGCAGTTCCTCAGTGGAAGGAGTGCTTTTGTTCAATATAAAATGCCCATTCCTTCTAAGGGACTCTAATCAACATAATATCATATTTGAGTATTTTGTTTCCTCTAGTTGTTTGGGCCTGCTGAGGAGTCTTTGCATTACTTAAAGATTCTGTGATGGAGGAAATAAAGTTTGTATCCTATTTGGTACCCATATTGTACATCAAGAACTTTGAGGATGTCACGTTATCCACATAGAAGGAAATCCTAGAGGGTAGCCATGCCTCCTTGGAGTTTAGCTCTGAGAGGGAGGTAGAGACAAAAACGGGAAATCTGAGTCCCCCACCCCCACCCCCACCTTCAGGGGTAATAGCTTCTAATATTAAATCTGTTCAGCATGAGCACAGAACCCTGGAGTTTTGTTGTTTGGTGAGCCTGGGAGGAGCTGAAAAGGTAATTAAATTGTCTTTTATTCCATTCTCAAAGGATTATTGGATCAGCTTTAGAGCTGGAGAAAGTCTGTTTTTATGGAAAAAGAAACTGAGGGACAGAACAGTTAAGTGACTGCTGAGGTAATCTATGGTAAAAACCAATAAGAACTTTGAATTCATAATGTCTAGCCCTTCCCCTGGGCTGATCTGGTTCTGCCTCCTGCTTTCATGTACTCACACAGATCATCACCCATCAGTGGAAAGTGCTCCTTTGTCATTTCTACCTTGCCTAGGACTTTTCAGTGTACTCACTGAATCTTCTCTGGTAGATTGCAAGTTCCCTGAGGACATGGACTGTGCCCTTTTATTCTTCTTTTTAACTCCAGCACTGACCCCAGTTCCTTGCACATGGTACAAGCTTAATAAATGTCTATTTGAGGTTGAATCAAATTCTAGAATTCATGCATCTTGTTCTTTTAAGATTATACATTACAAATATAGAGAAAATATTAAATAAATATAGTAAGACTCAGTGTTTTCCCTCTCAATTACAAGGTTCTTGGCAAGCAATTGAATGATTCCTTCCCTGGCACTGTACGTGTGCCTGCTAGCAACCCACCTCCTCTATTTTTCTAGCACAGACTTGTCACTGCAAGTGCCCGTTTCCCGGTCATCCAGAGGTGTGAATTGATATTTGTTAGTGTAATTTTCCTCATCAGCAAATAAATATCTGATTGGTTTCTTACACTATCTTTGATTTTTTCTACACATACTTTCATTTACATTACATTTGTTCATAATGCCGAACAGCAAATCCTAAAGACATTTTTTCCATGAATAGTAGACAAACTCTCTTCTCCTTGTTCCACAAATAAACTTCATTAAAAATCTCTTCTAGAAATAAAAAATTAAAAGGAAATTTAACCCAATAAAAGTGAACCCACACCTTTAACTCTTTGCTGAAAGTACACCGAAAGCCAGACAATAGTAAGTACCAAGTGAAGGCCAGGATTCTCTTGCTTCATTGGACACTAACTAGACTGAGAAACATTCGTTGAATTGACCTTCTCAAATCAAATTCAAGGTCATTACCCTACACAATTCTATGATTATTTCTAAGTATAATAAAAAGAAATAAACATTCTAGGACTCATTATATTTTTTCTCCTATTATTCTCCTTGCCTTGGCCACAGCTCATGAACTGGGACTCTACCTGTAGGCAGGAAGCTTAACCAGTGTTTAGCCACTTTGAAAATGCTGAACTTGCATAATGGCAAGCAAAGTAGTATTTTGCTGCTTTTTTCAGCTATTCAAGAGCCTCATCTTGATTGTATCAAGTCTTTGCTGGAAACAGTATACATTGTGATGCCCTTAATAGGCACAAGGGAGTTTGGACACCCTCCCTGCCCTTAATAGGCCTAACACCATCACATGGAGCCCACAGTGGGAGGAGCTTGCCAAAACAGCTGAACAGAAAGGGCAGAACAGGAAGGAGCAGAGCAGAGAAACACTCAAGCACATGCTCAGACCAAGCAGAACTGAGAGGGAAAATGCTTGTGATGTTGGCACTCTGTTGCACTCTGTCCATTGCTCTGTGAGACAAAAGCATTCTGTCTGTTGTTTTTAGACAGAAGTCCTGAAAGAGGACTTTACTGCTGTTTACAGAAGTCTTGTGTTTGATTTCTCAGACAGAATGTTTATCTGTTGGTTTGTGTCACTTTGTCATACAGAAAGTAAATTGAGATGATAGTGCTGGCAATGTGTGTAAATGCTGTTGTACCTTTTATGCTTTGTCTTCCCAAAACCAGAAACTTCAAAGAGCTTGGAGTGGAGCAGTAAGCTGAGATATAGAACTGGAGCAGAGAGCTGCCTATGTGTGAGTCCAGGCAAGATCTGGGAGCAGTCAACCCATGGAAGAGGAGCCCTGGGGTTTGGAAGTCAGACTAGAGTTAAGATGAAAGAAGACTGTACTTTGGGCACTCAGTATTGACTGATGATACTAAGTTATTGTGATCTAAGAGTGGATGGTGTCTGTACTTTCTGCTATCCCTTCAGGTTGATTGGTAAGGATTATGGGCTTAAGGATGATTGGAAGCCAGCCTCTAGTCAAGATAAAAGAAGACTTTACTTGGGTACTCCATATTGATTGATGAGATTGTGACTTGCTGAATAATATGTTTTGCTTAAGACTATGTTGCCACTTTAGTAAAAAGTTGTTATGTTATATTGTTGTGAGTGTTGTGCTTTAGTTTCTTGAATGTTTTGCTTTAGTTTATTGCTAAATAAATAGAGAGTTAACTATACTATGTGATTAGATCCTTCAAGTAATTGCAAACAGCAGTCCTCAGGAGAGTTGCTTGTCATTGGATTTACACCTTGGAAAAACAAGAATTCTCAAGCAACCAAGAGTAATGACTTAAACAATCATGAAATGCAAATTTGCTGCCATAGACGGTAGAAGGCTGATATCTACACAGTACCAGGGGCTACAATGAATCTTAGGATGAGGATGATAGGGCCATCAAGCACAGGTTATATCTGGGGAATCTTTGTTCCAGATGATCATTTCATTTCTTAGGCTATATGAACCCAAACCAAAACTCTTTGTGGTAACTTTTATATATAGAAAGATATAGATTAAAGGTATAAAAATACAGACATATAGATCAATATATACACATATGCATAAATATGGATATGTGTACATGTCACACATATGTGTGCATCTCTATGTATTCATAGGGCAGCTAGGTGGTGTACTGGACAAGCATACCAGGCCTTGAGTCAGGGAGACCTGAGGTCAAATCTGACCTCAGACATTTAAAAGATGTGTGATCCAGAGCAAGTCACTAATCCTTTGTTTAATTTAATCCACAGGAGAAGGAAAACGCAAACCACTCAAGTAACTTTGACAAGAAAATGCCATGAACAGTATAATCCATGGGATCATGAAGAGGTGAATGTGATTGAACAGCTGAAAAAAAAACAAAACAGAATACCTGTGATCAACCTTAAGCTAAATGAGTCAATTCATCAGCAAAACAAAAAGGATGAAATATCCTAGTCACACCTGAGCTTTCATTTGGGGGTCTGTGGCCCAAATGTTCTACTTTGAAGATGATTCCCTTGTCAGTTCATAGAACGCTCATTTTTAAATCAGCTTGTCAGAGAAAAAGAAGCCTCTGTTTTCCCAGGACAAAGCCATCTTCAGAGCTCCTGCTAATTGAGAAATTGATTAATTAGCACATTTCTATCTTTACTAGGGAGTGAAAACTTAGAGGATATTGCTGTATTAGGCAGTTTACACCTTTCCTATTTTAAACCCTCTCTAAAATTTGGGGAAGTGAGTCCCTGGGACCAGAGAAAGTGAGGGATAAAGAGAATCATTCATTTAAGGAAGAGACAAAGTAGGTCACCCACATGTTTCTACTCAAGTGGACATTGATCTGTGGAAATGTATAAGCAGATTTCTCTCCAGATTTCTGTTTCTGCTCCCTTACGTTTCTGTTAGAGCATCTCAGAATCACAATACATAGAAAAAGTCATAGAAAGAACATCCTAGATGTTAGAACCAGAGACAGAAGCAGGGATGTGCTGATACATGTTTAACAACCAGCTCTCTGGATGGCAACTGTATATACAACACACTTTTAACGTTTAATCTATACTATTTATGTTTTCTCCATCACTTCCATAAATCTAGGGAATTAACAAAATAATAACTCAATGCCCAATTTGTAGTGTTTATCAATTTCTCATCTGTAAATGCTTTCCAAAAATTCAACAGTCAACTCTCACAAGCCAGTTCAAGCTGACTCCAGTATATCTTAGGACAGAAGAGATCTTAAAGGTTATCTTGTTCATTTGCCAAAAACAACAACAACAAAAAAAAGGAACTGAGGTTTAGGGAACTAAGGCAGTTTGCTCTAGACAGCATGTAGAACTAGTGCCCAAGTCAGAGTTAGAACAGATCCAAGTCTGCTCTCTCTTGTCCATGAGATTTTTGGCCCATATGGTTTCTTACATAGTCATCAACATATGGGGAAGAGGATAAATGTGTCTACAATGAAAATACAAGCTGTCTCTAAATGATCTCTTTGCTTGTCCAAACATTTATGCTCTATTATACCAAGATTTCCAAATGCAGAAGCTCCTAGAATTACAGAGTTAAAAGACCTCAAGCATATTGGGTGGATTCCCTATAAGCTATTTATGGAAGGATAGTGTCCAAAATCACAGGTGATGAGAAGGCATGAGTGCATTGCAACCTCTCATTTTAGTTCTCACTTGTAGAAGAGATTGGGTCAAATGAATCAAGCCCCAGAACATTTCAGAGCCTCCTGGAAGAGATGTGGTGTCATTGAAAAGAGTTTGTTCCATCCATCCACATGGCAGATTCAAGTTTATAATGTTTTGTCCTGATTTTAACATGAATTTAGAAGGACAGTAACAGGACAGTGAGGTGGTTGCCCACAAAGGGGGTTAGGGTTGCTCTGGAGATCCCCAAATACCAACATACTGGGTCTTGCAGAAAGAATTCCACTCAAGTCTTCTCAGCCAAAGAAAAACAAAGTTTATTGAAAGTTCATTAAAAGTTTGCCATATGAGGTAGACTCTTAGTGAGCCTAGGTATCTGTGATGCTTGGATTGGGCAAGCAGGACAGAGTAAGTCTGACAGAGTAAGTCTGTGCTAATATTCTACGGTGCTCTCACACCACATGGAGGGAAGATGGGGTCTTATATACAGAGGAATCTAGGGGTGGTGTGAAGGAGGAGTTTGGGGAGGTTCTTCAGGAGGAGTCAATGAGGTCTCCAATGAGGACTCCAGTAATGACTCTAGGGAGGGTCTTCAGGAGAAGTTAATGAGGTCCATGCAAGGGTGAATTGATATTTTGATAGGGTCAAAGGTGGGAAGTAGATGAACAATGGAGGGCCAGGCTAGTAACAGAGATTTGGACCCAGCCACAATGAAAAATTTTGGCCTCTGCAAATGCCTCATCAAGTGGGAAGATTTAATCAGACTTCAAGGGGTTTCCCAGAGCCTGTAACTCAAAGATTCAAGGAGAGCTCAAGGCGGGATCCCAGAGCTTGCACCTCATCAGACAGAACAGGAACAGACAATACAGATGGAAGAGGGATTGAGCTTGGAGTAGAAAAAGAGGAAAGTATAATGTATTAATCAGGAAAATTGCAAAACTGCCTTATTCACTCCAAACTTTCATTAAAGCAAAATCCCATCTTTGCAATACTAACAGTTTATTGCTGTTGCTATACAGCAATAAGATGCAGGACATCACCAAGTCCAAAGTAACTAAGATATACTTTGAAAATAGAAAAGAACTGAGATTCATAGCGGTTGTGAAGAGGTTGTAACACACAACCAACGAGGAACTCTGAGGAAGCAGAGTAAAGCATGCCATCAAAAACTATGTGATAGCAAGAGAAGATGGGATGGTCACACACAAGATAATAAGTTAATAACAAGTGATGTACTCCACTGGAATCACTGTGATGACAGGAGAAAGTGAAGGATGCCAGCGTATTGGGCAAACTTGCTGTGGCAAAAATTTAGCAGAAATAGAGAAGAGTTATAGAAGATAGGCAGGCGGGTACAGGGTTGGGAAATGGATCTTGGGAGGGAATTCCTAAATTGAGAAGATCACAGATCCAACTGTCTATACTGATGATGTCCTAAGACACCAAGTTTTAGAATACTGTTGTCTCTGAAGAAGAAAAAACTCCTCATCCATAACTACGGTTACTAATTCTTTTTTCTTCTATGACATTTTCTGATGTGTTTCTCCCTCTTTTTGCCCCACAACCTTCTTTGCAAAGAAGAAGTGGTGAAAGAAAAATAATACGATCAATCTCACCTCAAATTAAGTGGTCTAATCTCATGACTTTGTCCAGACTGGACACTGACCACTGCTTCATGGAATAAATTTCACTCTAAAGCTAATTTGTTTTGCTTATTAATTCTTTTCCTGACTATGCCCTCCCTCTTCAATCTCCTCTTTTCTCTTCTTTTCTCCCCTGGTTTTGCTCTTAAATTTAATGAATTTATACACCAAACCCTTTGTGTATTCACATTCCATTCTTCTTTATCCAGTTCCTATAAAAGTGGAGTCATTCAGCGCCCACTGTAACCTATCCCCTCATTCATATTTGTATAATCTTCTTGTGCATCTCAGTTACGAAAAATACATAATTCCTCTCATTCTTTTTTCAATTTTGTCTGCAGTATTGTGTTGCCCTCCCCCCTTTTCTCTCCTATAACCTATAAGTTGCTATATAACTACCCCAGGGTCCTCTCTGTCTTTCCTTATCTCCGTTATGACCCTTGAAGACAGCAGAATTCTGAAGAGAAATGTGTCCCTTCTTCCATATTTGAATATAAGCATAATGTCATCATTTCATCCCTTTCATTGTTCAAATGTATTTATCATTCTTTGTTTCTCTTATTGATCTACTTTCATTTCAATTAGCACATACACCTCTGGTCTTTTCATTAAAAAAGATGACATACATATATACATACATACATACATACACACATACATACATGTGTGTGCATTTATTTTTGCCTCTAAGGAGACACTCTTGCCTCTACTTAGAAGTACTAGATTTTGACTACGATATTTCTGAGTATTTTCAATTTTGATTTTCTTCTCAGAGGTACCAAGTAGACTCTTTCCATGTTCATATTGCCCTCTAATTTGATAATTCTGGGCAGTTTATTGCTTTATACACACATATATATTCACATTACATACATATATATGTGTGTGTATGTATGTGCATAAATATATGTGTGTATGTGTGATCCAGCTTCATTGTTTGGGCTTAGATTTCAGGCCATCTGATAATTCTTCAATTATCTCTCATTGACCAGTTTTGCAAGCCAGATGTTGCTATATATAATAACACACACATACATACATACATACATATATATCTATATGTATATATACATACATACATATCTATATCTTTTCATATATATACACAACAAAACATACACACATATTGTTTATATACATACATACACATATACACATACATAAATGTAATGTTTCTGTATTCAGACTTTGTTCTGATGTTTCTTCTAGTGTCATGTGAACATTAAGTTCCACTTATTTCATTCTATTTTTTAGGAACTTACTTCTTGGATAATGGTTGCTACATTCTCTTCTAAGCTCTTACCTCAAGAACTCTCATGACCTATCTCTTGTTTCATTTTTCCTCCATTTATTTTTGGAGTCCTTGTAGCCAAGTCATTATAGTATGTAAGTTTCTACTAGTATTTTGTGGAGTTTTGCTCTTCTTTTGGGTTTACCTTTTGATTTTTTCTTGCTCCAGAATATATTTTCATTGTATTTAGTATAGTCTTCTCTTAGCTCACATCTTTCATTTCAGTCTCTGTGTTGGGACTTTGATCAAAGGCCAGGCACACTCCTGTCCTGTAACCCTCCATATATTGCACAGATGCTTCTTTGTTTTGTTTCATGTTTAGTATGATTTGATAGCTGGTGCTGGATTATCTCATGACAGAGATAGACGTGGAATAGACATGCTACAGTTGCGATTGCATCTTTATAGAAACTGGTGATATATTAAAGCACAAAAACAGTATAAATGCTCAGAAAAAGAAATATTAAACACATCATTTGATAACTAAGACATGATAAAATTACAATTAGTAAAGGGAAATTGAGGAAAGGACTCAAATATAGAGACTAAATAGTATTATACTAACAAATGTGTAAGTCAAAGAAAAAATCATAGAAATAATAATGATCTTCTCTATCCCCTTCACAATCCACCTGTACAAGTAGTAAACATTTCTGAATTCCTAGCTTCAAAAATATCACAGTACTTTTCAAGCAAAATATACACTATCTCTTAAAAAAAAATTGACCAGAATGACAATATTTAACAAACCACAAAACTGAATTAAAATGAAATATTCTGTATTAAGTCAGAATCATACAATGAAGCTATGTTTTAAACAAAGGGCTTGTAGTAAATGATAACTGAATATGCAAATACCAGTTGACAATAAGCATGCCATTAATTCCCTTGTGCACCACCAGCGGACTTTTATATTGATATTTTTCAATGGAATGCAGTAGACTGAGTATGAAAGAGGGAAATATTCTGAGTGCAAGAGATAAAGGATATAAAAAAGAAAAGCAAGAACAAACCCAAGAGGCCGGCATTTCAAGGGAATTAATGAAATGTAATGCTAGGGAAGATGGCTGCACCATACCAGATCTGAAACTATATTATATAGCAGTAGTCATCAAAACTACTTGGTGCTGACTGAGGAAAAGAGTAGTGGATCAATAGAGTAGTGGAATCAAAGTGGATTGGACATACGAGAAATGATAGTGAATGACTAAAGTAATGTACAGTTTGATAAATCCAAAGACTCCAGCTTCTGGAATAAGAACTCACTATTTGACAAAAACTGCTGGGAAAACTGGAAAGTTGTGTGGCAGAAACTGGACATAGATCAATGTCTTACACCATATACCCAAATAAAGTCTAAATGGGTTCATAATCTAGATATAAAGGTTGATACTGCAAGCAATCTGGGAGAGGAAAGATTAGTTTACCTGTCAGATTTATGGAGAAGGAAAGAATTTATGACCAAACAAGAGACAGAGAGCATTATTAAATGCAGAATAGATAATATTGATTACATTAAATTAAAAGTTTTTGTACAAACAAAGCCAATGTTACCAAGATTAAGAGGGAAGTGGAAAATTATGAAAGAATTTTACAATCAGCGCCTCTGATTAAGGCCTCATTTCTAAAATAGAGAACTGAGTCAAATATATAAGAATAGAAGTCATCATTCCCCAATTGATAAATGGTCAAAGGATTTGAACAGGTAGTTTTCAGAGGAAGAAATTAACGATATCTATAATCATATGAAAAAATGCTCTAAATCACTATTGATTAGAAAAATGCAAATCAAAACAACTCTGAGGTACCACGTGTCACTGTTCAGATTGGCTAACATGACAAAACAGGAAAATGACAAATACTGGAGAAGGTATGGGAAAATTGGAACACTAATGCATCATTGGTGGAGTTGTGAACTAACCCAACCATTCTGGAGAGAAATTTGAAATGATGCCCAAAGGGCTATAAAAATGTACATACCCTTTGAACCAGCAATACCACTTCTAGGACTACATCCCAAAGAGATCATACAAATGGGAGGAGAACCCATAAGTACAAAAATATTTATAGCAACTCTTTTTGGGGTGGCAAAGAACTGGAAATCAAGGAAATGGCCATCAATTGGGGAATGGCTAAACAAGTTGTGGTATACTAATGTAATAGAATACTATTGTGTTATAAGAAATGAGGAGCAGGCAGACTTCCTAATAACCTGGAGAAACTTATATAAACTGATGCTGAATGAGAGGAGCAGAACCAGGAGAACATTATAGACAATTACAGAAACATCATATCTGTGATGACTGTGTTTGATAGACTGGGCTCCCATCAGCAATGCAAGGTTATAAGACAACTCCAAAGGACTCACAATGGAAAAGGCTCCACATCCAGAGAAAGATTTATGGAGTCTGAATGCAGATTGAAGCAGACTACTTGCTCTCTCTCTGTTTTGTTTTATTGCTTTTCTTCTTTCTTGTTGTTTATTCTATTGGTCATAATCCTTCTTTACAACTTGACTCGTGTTTAATGTGAAGGTATTTGTAGAACTTATATTGGATTGCATGCTGCCATTGTGGGGGAGTGGGGAGGAGAGAAGGGGGGAGAAAATTTGGAATTCAAAAGCTTGTGGAACTGAATGTTGTAAATTAAAAATAAATGAATTAACTCAATTAAAAAATAATAAACACAAGAAAAAGGAAAGCAAAAATTAAAATGGATTAAAAACTGGTTGCAAAACTTTAATGAAAAGGGAATAAATTTTTGCTTAATATCAAAATTACAAAATTAAAGAAATATTCCTTCACAACAACATCAAGCCAAGTCAAGATGTGACAAGATTGGTGGAGTTGTGAACTGATCCAACTATTCTGGAGAGCAATTTGGAACTCTACCAAAAGGAGTATAAAATAGCATATACCTTCTGACCTAGCCATACCACTATTGAGTTTGGATCCTAAAGAGATTAACAAAAAAAGGAAAAGAACATATTCGTACAAAAATATCTATAACAGTTCTTTTTGTGGTGGCAAAGAATTGGAAATTGAAGGGATGCCCATCACTTGAGGAGCGACTGAACAGGTTTGTGGAATATGATTGTATTGGAATGTTATTGTGCTATAAGAAATGACAAGCAGGATGCTTTCAGGAAAACCTATGGAAACTAATATGAACTGATGCAAAGTGAAGTGAACAGAACTGGCAGAATGCTATGCACAGCAACAGCAATATTGTTGGATGAAGTACTGAATGAATTAGGTATTCTCAGCAATATAATGACCCAAGGTAATATTAAAGAAACCCATGATGAAAAATGCTACATACCTCCAGAAAAAGAACTGATGGCGTTTGGATACAGTTCAAAGCATAGTTTTTAAAACTTTATTTTTATGTATTTTTTTTGGTTTTCTTTTGCAATATGGCTGAAATGGAAATATGTTTTGCATGACTGATTGGCTGCACATACATAATCTTCAGCAAGTTGTTTGCCTTCTCAAGGAGGGGTGAGGGAAGGAAGACTATAAGTTGGAATTCAAAATTTAAAAAAATGTTAAAAAATCCTTTTCAGGTGTAATTAAGAAAAATAAGATAATTAAGTAAATAAATAAATAAATAAATAAATGAAGGTCCAAGCACAAAAAAGCAAACAACTTGGAGCCATCTAAATTAAACCTTAGAACCGTCAATAAATCAAGATTGTTAAATACCTACTATGTGCCAGGCTCTGTGTTAAGCACTAGATTAAGTGGAAAATAATATAGAAAGGATATATATAGAGAGATACTATATATAGATACATATTTTATTTCAGTATTAAATCATTTCTAACACTTATAACAGTAATGCTGAGGGAAAAGCTACTTTACAAGAAACATGAAGGAAAAAAGAAAATAATATTCAAAGTCCTCAAGCAGGAAAAATAGAAGATAAAACCTCCAGGATCAACAAGGACTTGTTAATGTGCTTTCTCTTCTCTCTGCTGGTGACCAGACAAATAGCAGGGCCAGTCACATTCCTACCAACCTTCAGGCCCCACCAAGCCTTGTTTAGGGTCTCTTCCCTTGGGGTATGGCCAGAGATGTGCTCAAGCCATCTGGAAATGGGTCCAACCAGCTCAGGAGAGCCAACTGTCAAATTTTTAGTGTGAACATTTATACTTCCCAAATCAGCAGACACTACAAGTCTGGGCTTGATTTATTGTTTCATTGATCGTCTAGACTTAAACTAGTGTTGGAGAAAATGTTAACAAGGCAAATTAAACAAAAAGTATATCCTGTGTATATCTCTCCCCACCCAAAGCTCCTGGTGAAACATTTACCAGCATACCCCTGAGTATAACTTTTTACCTAGCTACTCTCTGAACTCTCTCTCCTGAATGGGAGACTGGTCTGTGGGAAGAGCAAATGCCTGACTCAATGGCAGCCACTTAGCTTTCTGTCTCAGCAGTGAATCATTCTGATGCCCCAGTGAATTGATTCTTTTTACTCTTGGTATTTGTCAAAAATAAATCATTGACGTTCTCCTTTGACCCTAGCTGGAAATCTTACTCTGGAAGAAAAGGGCACTTTTAATTTGTCTTCTGTCTTGAGACATTCTCCTCTTTGCTGCATTCAAGAAAAAGCACTCAGTTTGGCAATCATTTTGATAAAAAATTTTGTCTTATTTGTTGAATTAAGAAATATACTAAGGCAAAATCTTACCAATTTCTGCTGTAAAAAAAAGGCTTAAAGTGATTGCACATATCTTCTTAGAAAAGAAAAGAGAAGGAGGCAATGAAGGTCCTAGGCATGATTGTCCAATCTGATCAGACATCAGTAGCATATGTTCCAAAGCAGACATTGTTTCTCCATGCTTTGTTCACATGGGCCAGCTCTGGAGTCCCCATGGGCTGCCTAAGACCTCTCACTCATTCTTCTTGGTAACATCCTCTGCTCTTGCTTTCCTGCCTTCTGATCTCCTGCTTCCTTAGTCTCACACACATGAGAGGCCAGGTCAGTTCAATCTGCAATCAGAAATGAAGGACCTCCTTCCAATTTCTGAATTCCCTGCAGACATGGTCAAAAATCCATTACCAAATCTTGTATGGAAAAATGATTGTGTAATATGCAAGGATTATCTGGAGTTATTAATTTACTGCTGGAGGAAATAAAGGACATAAAATATTGGAAGAAAGACATTAAATTCAGGCCCAAGATCAGGGCTGCTAGAAGCAGTCTACATAGACAGAAGGCATGAGAGTGAATCAAATATGTTGGGATGATTTAAAAAAACAAATGAAGGGATGAGAAAGAGGTATATGGGAAGAAATGGGAAGGGAGAAGAAGAATC
>JAQQSU010003400.1:0-14369 GCA_028627135.1 Pseudochirops cupreus | reverse complement strand
TCTCCTTGAAAAAACCACTGACCTGGAAAATAGATCCAGGAGAGACAATTTAAAAATTACTGGACTACCTGAAAGCCACAATCAAAAAAAGAACCTAGAAAGCATCCTTCAAGAAGTTCTCAAGGAAAATTGCCCTGATATTTTAGAACCAGAGGGCAAAATAGAACTTGAAAGAATTCATAGATCACCTCTTGAAAAAGATACCAAAAAGAAAACTCCTAGGAATGTTATAGCCAGGTTTCAGAGTTCCCAGACCAAGGAGCAAATAGTACAAGCTGCCAAGAAGAAACAATTTGAATACTGTGGAAACACAATCAGGATAAACCAGGATCTAGCAGCTTCTACATTAAGGGACTGAAGGGGCTGGAATATGATATTCCAGAGATCAAGGGAGCTAGGATTAAAATCAAGAATCACCTGCCCAGCAAAATTGAGTATATTGTTCCAGGGGAAAATATAGTTATTCAATGAGGTGGAGGATTTCCAAGCATTTTTGATGAAAAAAAACCAATCTGAATAGAAAATGTGACATTCAAATACAAGAAGCATGAGAAGGTTAACATGGAAAAGAAATCATAAGGAACTTATCGAAGTTGAATTATTTACATGCCAACATGGAAAATGATAATTATAACTTATGAAACTTTCCTCAGTATGAGCATAGTTGAAGGGAATATAGATGTGTGTGTGTGTGTGTGTGTGTATATATATGTATATATATATACATATGTCTATATAGGAGAGTATATATGCCTATGAATACATATGTGAGACTGTGTATATATGTGCACATAGACAGAGGGTGCAGGATCTATTGACTAGAATGAGATAATATTTTAATACGTGAAATTGAGAGGTGGGAGAGGAATAATATGAGAGGAGACAGGGAGAGACAGAACAGGGTTAATCCTCTCATATAGAAGAGGTAAGGGATAACTGTTACAATGTAGGGGAAGAACAGGACGGCAAAAAGGAATAGGTCAACTTTACTGTCATTGAAGTTGCCTTAGGGAAGGAATGACATACACCCTAAACTGGATATCATGGCATATAGGAGAGTAGGGGGAAAGGGGCTGAGAGGTAGGAGGATGGAGGGAAGGGCAGGTTGGGGGGAGGGTTGTTAGAAGCACCCACTTTTTTAAAGGGACAGGGACAAAGTAGAGAATAGAAAAAGAGGGGGAGTGGAATAGAAAGGAGGGAAATATACAGGTACAAGTGCAGGGACATTCATCTTGCCCTACGGGAAAGTCAGAGGGGTGATGGTGGAGGATATAGGAGAGAGCTGATTGGGGAAGGGTGTATACAGTGGGATCACTGTTATGGTGTGGTGGGTAGGGAAAAGATGGGGAGAAAATTTGTAAATCAGAATCTCATGAAAATGAATGATATAAACTAAAAATAAAGAAAAGTTTAAAAAACATAAAAAAATAAGAAATAAATTTATTTAAAAAAAGAAAAACCTATACAATTTTGTCAAGGAATCTTTGTTAGAAAGTACCATGGAGGTAGGTCACCTAGCCCTAACTGCTTAATTTTAAAGAATAGGAAACTGAGATCCAGAGAGATAGAATGATTTTCCTAGTCACACGGAATGTAGTAGAACTGGAATTTGAAATGAAGTATTTTGTCTTCCCATCTCACAATATTTCCATTGCACCTTGAATTGAAATATTTGAAATGCTTTATGTAATGTAGAATGAATAGTGACCCACTTTTGTGTTGCTTCAGAGATAAGAACTCAGAGAAATAAGTTGAGATATAAAAATATAATTTTCATCAATATAATAAAGAATTGTCTAATAGAAAAGTGTGACACCACCACAAAGAACTATTCAACAAGGGAATGGTTGTTTTGTGAATTTGCAAGCTTCTGTCTCCAGGGATATTCAACTGGAGGGCAAAAGTACATTTATTACTGAATAATAACTGACATTTATCAAAGCTTTTAGGTTTTCAAAGGACTTTGCAAACATTATTTCATTTATTCCTCAAAACCTTTGAGATAGTTGCTATTTGTTATCCCATTTTACAGTTGAGGAAACTAAGGTTCATGGAGGTTAAGGGGTTGTTTGGCAAGTAAGTATTTGAGCAAGATTCAAATTCAGTTTTTCTTACTTCATAAGAGGTGCTATATTCATTACGCTATTCTATCTCACAAGGAAATTATATCATAAAATTGTAGAGCTAGCAATGATCCTTGAGGCAGTGGTTCTCAACCTTCCTAATGCTGTGACCCTTTAATACTGGTATGTGGGCATATCTGCATGTGGGCGGACCTGACTGGAGATGGATAGAGGAGCGGTATCTTGATTCCTAAGACCATAGGAAATACTTGTTTTCCTATGGTCTTAGGTGACCCCTGTGACCACTGTGAAAGGGTCGTTTGACCCCCAAAGGGGTCGCGACCCACAGATTGAGAACCACTGCTTGAGAGAATGTGGTTAGAAACCATTCATTTTACATCTGAGGAAACTGAGGCCTATGATTGAGGTCTACACTCTTATAAAGTAAAATTTACTTTGAATTGGACCTCTCCATTCTACCAAAAGCCACCTTATCATGCATAGATGTGATTTATCCAATATACTAATTCTCTTCCAAAATAAGCATTTGTAATATTGATGTTTAAATTGTGGAAGGCATTCCTGCTTTGAACACAAAACTAGATTAGATCATTTTTGAGGCCCTTTCCAAATCAATGAGTCATGATTTTTGCATTGACAGTTTAATTTGAAGCTCCATCTGCAGGGGCTCCTTACAGACCTCTGTGTATGCTGCCTACACAGGCTACTTATGAACAGAGAAAGATAAATACTGTGTAATAGTAGTGAACCTCATCACATCATGGGTGTTGTTACAGTGAAAGAAGAAATCTATGTTCCTTTTATGAAGAATGGGAGCTGTCTCATTAACTCCTTTTCTTTGAATGAAAATCTTAATTTACATGCTTTATTCACTCCCAAGCTATTGTAGAAATCTGAACCTGACTGAAAACCGTTCATTTAAAATATAATGGCTTTACTCTCTACACACACAACTTTATTTAGTTTCTAACTTTATATTAACATTTAACACATTGATCTTTCTGTGTCAAGATTTCTGTTGAATATTTTAAGATGCAATATACTGACACGATAATGTAGCACTCAAGCACATATTCACTTCATTCATTTCTTTTGGTCAAATATCGGAGGGGAAACACTTTCAAAACTTATTAAAAAGGATGTAACTTTCTGAAAAAAAAAAACCTTCAAAGCAGTGATCTAGTTTCCAAACTTCTAAAATGCAAAAACCAGAATCATTCCCAACCCCACTTGAATTAGAATGACATCACCTATTTCCTCAACATAGTAGCTGTTTTAATAAATATTTTGCTGAATTGAATACCCTGAAGTTAAAAATTAGTTTCACAGACTATAATTATTTGGTGGCCTCATTTCTCCCAGAAAGTATGTTTGGTTTTTTGGGGTTTTTTGTTTTTTTCACCTCTAATGTCAAGAAAATCACCTACTGTGATATATAGCAGTCTTTTACTGGAGGAAAGAGGCAATGTAGTCAGTACGCTTAACGATGTGCATCTAAATCTGCATAGGTAAAGATACATCTGTTCTGCTTTGTTTCCTTTATATTCATTCATTAAAAAAAAAATCCAAGCTACAGGAAACCAAGATTCTAGTCATTAGGAAAATTAAAAAAAAAAGTGGTAATGTTTAAAAATTAGTGACAGTTTTATAAAAACAATAGAAACCACAGCATTGTATTTTGTTCCTGTTTAATTTAATTATCACAGAATCACTGTTTTGGCAATGAAAGTTCTCAGAGGTCCAAGAAAGATGAAGCAACTTGTCATTTAGTTCACCTATGCTATTTTACAAATGAAAACATTATGTCCCAGAGTAGCCTCAGGCATCACTCAGGGAGCAAGTGATAGAGCAAGGAGTTGGAGCTTGGTCCTCTGATTCCTAATCCAGCATTCTTTCTACTATACCCCATTGCTTTCAGAAAGCTTAGACATTTGTTTTAAACAAGCTGACAAGCAAATCACCACCATTTCTCTGCCCATACTAGTCACCTGTTAGGGCAAATACTGTGTAATAGTAGTGAACCTCATCACATCGTGGGTGTTGTTACAGTTTTCTTCCTCTTGTTTGATTCTCCACGGTTTAAGTATTAAAAGCATATTGGTGTTATAGGAGAAATTTTGTAGGGCTCCTTTTTTACTTATTTTTTTCAAACAGGATTGGAATTAATTGTTGTTTAAACATTTAGTACAATTTGTTTGCAAATCAATCTTTTCCCGGGATTAAAATAAATCCTGTAGAGGAACAAAAGGACAATAATTTTAGGGGAATCAATAAAAAATAAAAATGAAAATGAAGGGGGTCTAACAGTACCCAGAATCATGGGAATATAATTTAGAAATAAAATGTTATATCATAAGAAATTAGTTGGAGCATGGAAGAAAATGCTAATC
The DNA here is from genome assembly GCA_028627135.1 of Pseudochirops cupreus. NCBI lineage: Eukaryota > Metazoa > Chordata > Mammalia > Diprotodontia > Pseudocheiridae > Pseudochirops > Pseudochirops cupreus. Next base: position 9,895 of record JAQQSU010003400.1, on the reverse strand, counting down.
AGATCTATGGATAAAGGAAGACCGAAAAAGAGAAAGATGTTCATATGAGATAAAATTGAAAATTTTGATCATATAAAATTAAAAAGGTTTTGCACAAACAAAATCAACAGCAACACTTAAAAGAGAAGGTCTAAAACTGTAGAAGGAAGGGAAAGCCTTTACAGTAAGTTGCTCAGGTAAAGATCTCATTTCTAAGATATATAAGGAATTCATCATTATGTAATCATAATAATAATCTAATTGTCAAGGGATAAAAAAATAGGCGTTTTTCAGAGGAAGAAGTTCAAGCTATTGACACTCATATAAAAATTCTTTAAAACCCTAATAATTAAAGAAAAGCAAATTAAAACAACTATGAGATAACACACCATACCCCACTTGGCTAAGATTAAAAAAAAAAAGGAAAATTATAATGAGAGAGAGTATGTAGGAAAATAAGTACACTAATACACTGTTGGTAGAACAGTAAACTAGTCCCGACCATTCTGGAAAACAATTTGAAACTGTATCCCTAAAGCTATTAAACTGTGAAAACCCTTTGACCCAGTGAATTCATAGCAAAGAGAGACCCAAGAAAAAGAAAAAGGCTCCATATGCATAATAATATTTATAGCTCTTTTTTATGTGTGGTGAAAATATTTGGAAATTGGGTGCATGCCCTTCAATTGGGAAACAGCTGAACAAGTTACAATATATGAATGTAATGAAATACAACTGTGTTATAAGATAGAGTTGATTTCATAGAAACCTAAAAAGACATATTAACCGCAAAATAAAAAAGCAGAACAAGAAAACAATTTAGTAAGTAATGGCAATATTTTTAAAGAGAATCAAGTTTGAAATTCATAGTCATTCTGATCAATGCAAGGACCAACCGCAGTTCCAAAAGACTGATGATAAAACATGCTAGCCACCTCCACATAGAGAGATGATAAACTCAGAGTTCAGGTTACCACATACATTTTCTTTTTCTTTCAGTTTTTGGGCATATCTAATATGGGGATGTGTTTTGTATAACTGCATATGTTTGTAATGTGTTTTATTTTCTTGCTTTGTCATTGGGTAGGAGGAAGTACAACAAGAGAATTCAGACTTTAAAATAAAATAAAAATGAAGTTATTTTTGTAAAAAATTAAAAATCCTACCTATCCTTCAAAACTCACTTTCTCCAACAAGCCTTTGTTATCCCAAGACAAAAATACCCTTTACTCACAGCTCTTATGACAGTTTGTAATTCTCCTAAGTATCTTTAATATTTAAAGTATATCACCTATATTTTAATCTATTTCTTCTCTTCTTTATTAGAATGTACATTTCTTGAGAGTATTGAGCAATTATTATTTTTTGATACTGTTATAGCCTAATATAATGTCTCACCACATCAGGAACATGTAATGATGGTATTAATATTGTTAGTTAGCATGTATATAATGTAGTAAAGTAGTTAGCATGAATATTTAACTTTAGGTAAATTATCTCATTTGACCTTCACCATAACCCAGTGAGGTATGGACTGTGAACCTAATTCTGCATGAGGGGAAGTCAAGACATGAGTTCAATGAGTTGCCTAGGGTTATAACAGCTCATAAGAACAGCAGATGATATTCAAGCATAGGTCTTTCTGATTCCAAGTCTGGTATTCCAACTCATATGAAATACTCCAACTTAATTAAAACATATTTTTTCATTAAATAAATTTGCATTTGCCAAATTTGTAGTCAAAGATGCTTAAAAGGAAGAAAAAAATAACCTTCTGGAGCTCTTGAAAAATATATCCTAGAAAGTGATGGCAAACGTCATAAGTATTTAACATATTATAGTTAAAGCACTTCCTGACTCTTAAAGAACCGTATAAATTTTCACTTATTATTATTTAAAGATCAGCATTCAAATAACCTTCTGAAGCTATGAACTTTTTGAAACTGTTCAAGTTATTCTCAATACCTGAAAGAAATTTCATTCCAAAACAATAACTTTTGAGATTATGTTTGCTGAAGCACACACAGTAGAGAATATTTTTTTTCCTCCATTCACATTTTCTACAGACAGCAAATGAGACAAATTGAGTTTCAAGAGCTGTAAAATAAAATGACATAGATGGTATATAGGTATATAAGTGTTTAAATCCATGTATATAAAATTTATAGGATTTTTCAGGGTAAAAGGAAAGCAAGAATAAAATACATTGCTAAACATAATAAATGGTAACCAAATTCAAGCAATGGGCCTTTGTAGACCATTCCTTTTAATCAATTCAGAGCAGTAATAAATGAATTAGGAAAAAAATATTCACTGCTGGAATTTAATAATGCTGCATAGGAGTTTTCAAAGTAAAAATATCCATTAAAATGAAACATAAGTCAAGGAAAATATGCTTTTTTATGTGGTGGAATAGAAAGTCACATGGTTAAAAAATTTTCAAATGTTATCTCACATCACGGTGCTAGATAATTATAGAAATATTCAGAATTTAAAATAATAAAGGCTGGGGGGCAGAGCTAGAAAATTCTCAAGAGGAGAAGTTTCCTTCAAGGTTGGATTTTTACAAGATTATAGACCTAGATCTCTTTATCAATTCAGAAAGGAATACTTAGGATGGATGAGAATCTTCTTTCATTTTTCTAAGTCCAAAACTTCACCTTTCACTTTAGAATGAGGCAAAAGATGCATAGTGAGACAAATTAGCCTAAAGAAATAAATGGTGTTCACATCATACCTGTCAGATTGGCTAACATGACAAAACAGGAAAATGGTAAATGTGGGAGAAGACATGGGAAAATTGGAACACTAGTGCATTGTTGGTGGAGTTGTGAATTGATCCAAACACTGGAGAACAATTTGGAACTATGTCAAAAGAGTTATAAAATTGTGCATAACCTTTTACTCAGCAATACCACTTCTAGGACTGTATCCCAAAGAGATCATATGTAGGGAGCCAAAAAGGTTTGATCTAAGACTCAGATAAATTCTTGATAGCTGGCTCCAAAGGAAATCCTTTGTGACAAGGCCTTTTAAATCTGGCTCCTGGATTTTCCTTTGTGATGTGGATGCATTTAAAAGAAGTTACCTCAGTGCTGAGATCAAAGGCTCTGCCCTGTACTAGGATTCTAGCCAGATGGTGTTAAATCCTTATTAGATTAGTCATATTCTGTCACATCCAGGAAATAACAAACTACCTAAAATCTCCTATACTAAATAGTGATAAGAAAATCAGTTACATTCCTGTTGTCTCTTTGCTCTATAAAAACCTTGTCCAAAAAAATCAATAAGGAGAGTTCTATCCTGATCTACCCACAAGGATCAGTTCATTCTTTATCACATCTCTGCCCACACTAAGTGCTGGTAACCAAGTGGCCCCCAGCAATCATAAAAATGAGAAAAGAACCCTCATGTACAAAAATATTTTTAGAAGTTCTTTTTCTAGTGGCCAAGAATTGGAAATTGAGGGGATGCCCATCAATTGTGGAATGGCTGAACAGGTTTTGATATAAGAATTTAATGGAATACTATTGTACTATAAGAAAGGATAAGCAGGCAGACTTCAGAAAAACTTATAAAGACTTTTATGAAATGATACTGAGTGAAGTAAGCAGAACCAGGAGAACACTGGACACAGTAACAGCCACATTATATGATGATTAACTTTCATAGAGTTGTCCTTCTAAGCAATGCAAAGATCTAAGACAACTCCAAAAGACTCATGATGGAAAATGCTATCCACATCCAGAAAAAAAAATGGAGTCTGAATGCAGATCACAGTATAGTATTTGATCTTTTTTGTTTTGTTATTTTGTTTCTTCTTTCTTGTGGTTCTTCCCATTGGTTTTAATACTTCTTTATAACATGACTAATGTGAAAATGCGTTTAATATGAATGTATATGTAGAGTTTCTATCAGATTGCCCACCATCTTGGGAAGGGGGAAAGGAAGGAAGAGGGAGAAAATTGAAAACTCAAAAGTTTGCAGAAGTGAATGGTGAAAACTAAAAATGAAAAAATAAATTTGAAGAAACAAGGGTGACATACCATGGAAGCTGTAGTGAGAAATTCTTTTTTTAACTTTTGTTTATTTTTAGTTTATATCATTCATTTTCATGAGATTTTGATTTACAAATTTTCTCCCTGTCTTTCTTCTACCCACCACCCCAAAACAGCGATCTCAGTGTATACCCCCTCCCCCAATCAGCTCTCTCCTGTATCTTCCCCCATCACTTCTCTGACTTTCCAGTAGGGCAAGATGTATCTCCCTAACCCAGTATCTGTATATTTCTCTCCTTCCTATTCCCCCGCCCCCACTTGTTCCATTCTCTACTTTGCCCCTGTCCCTTTACAAAAGTGTATGCTTCTATCAACCCTTCCCCCCCAACATGCCCTCCCCTCCATCCTCCCTCCTCTCAGCCCCTTCCCCCCTACTCTCTTGTAGGCCAAGATACCCAATTTACAGTGTATGTCATTCCTTCCCTAAGCAAACTTCAATGAGAGTGAGGTTGACCCATTCCCTTTGGCCTTCCTATTCTTCCCCTCCACTGTAACAATTATCCCTTGCCTCTTCTGTATGAGAGGATTAAGCCCATTATGTCTCTCCCTGTTTCCTCTCATATTATTCCTCTCCCACCTCTCAATTTCACCTTTCAAATTATTATCCCATCCTATTCAACTGATCCTGCACCCTCTGTCTATGTACACATATATACATACACTCACATATGTACTCATATGCATACACACACACACATTTATATTCCCTTCAACTATCTTCATATTGAGAAAAGTTTCATAAGTTATAATTATTGTTTTTCTATGTTGGCATGTAAATAGTTCAACTTCAACATAAGTTTCTTATGAATTCTTTTCCATGTTTACCTTTTCATGTTTCTTGTATTTGAATGCCAAATTTTCTATTCAGTTCTGTTTTTTTCATCAAGAATGCTTGGAAGTCCTCCATCTCACTGAATGACCATCTTTTCCCCTGGAATATTATACTCAATTTTGCTGGGTAGGTGATTCTTGGTTTTAATCCTAGCTCCCTTGATCTCCAGAATGTCACATTCCAGGCCCTTCGATCCCTTAATGGAGAAGCTATTCCCGGGTTATCCTGATTGTGTTTCCACAGTATTCAAATTGTTTCTTCTTGGCAGCTTGTAATATTTTCTCCTTGATCTGGGAACTCTGGAACCTGACTATAACATTCTTATGAGTTTTCCTTTTGGGATTGTTTTCAAGAAGTGATGAGTAAATTCTTTCAAGTTCTATTTTGCCTTCTGGTTCTAAAATATCAGGGCAATTTTCCTTGGGAATTTCTTGAAGGATGCTTTCTAGGTTCTTTTTTTGATTGTGGCTTTCAGGTAGTCCAATAATTTTTAAATTGTCTCTCCTGGACCTATTTTCCAGGTCACTGGTTTTTTCAAGAAGATATTTCACATTGCCTTCTATTTTTTCATTTGCTTGGATCTGTCTAATAGTATCTTGATTTCTCATAAAGTCATTTGCTTCCATTTGCTCCACTCTAGTTCTGAAGGAATTATTCCCTTCAGAAAGCTTTTGAGATTCTTTTTTTCCATCTGGTAAATTCAACTTTTTAAGGCATTCTTCTCCTCCATTGGCTTTTTGGGCCTCTTTTGCCATTTGAGTTAGTGTATTTTTTAAGTTGTTAGTTTCTTCAGTCAGGTTATTGACTCTCTTGTCATGATTTTCTTGCATCATTCCTATTTCTCTTCCCAATTTTTCCTCCACTTTTCTTATTTGGTTTTCAAAATACTTCTTAAGCTGATCTATGGCTTGTAGGTAGTCTACATATTTCTTGGAAGCTTTTGGTGTGGGAGTTCAGGCTGTGTTGTCTTTTTCCCATTCCATGCTTTGATCCTTTTTGTCCCCAAAAAAGGAATCTAAAGTTGCAATGCTGGGTTTGCTTTGCTTCTTTTGCCTACTCATGTTGCCAGTCAATTATTTGACTTTTAGGTTCAGTAGAACTCTGCTTTCAGAGGGGAGAACTCTGTCCCACATTGCTGGGGTTTTTGCAGCTGCCAGTGCTATTGGGAGGCCACTCTTTTGGCAGCTCCCACCAGCTTTGGCTCACTGAAAATGCACCTCAAGACCACCAACCAAGACTGGGATCCCTATCCAGGCAGCTCAAGGCAAGAACACTTAGCCTCTCAATGATTGCTTGCCCCCCCCTGCAATCTGCAGGCCAGCAGCTTCTCAAGCAACCACATGGAGGCAGTTGAAGTGCTCCCATGTCAGCTGCCTCTAGCCCAGGAGCAGGTGGCTGGACCCTCTCCACCAAATTTATCCAAGTTCCATTGACCTTTTACTTAGTCCTTGTTTTCTATGGGTTTGTACTTCTGGAAAACACCATAGCTGGCAGTGATTCACACTCCAGCTGTAGCTTGTTCTGGTGGCCCTAGGACTCTAGCCCTGGGTTCATATGGTGGTGGTCTGGGCTCCCAGTGCCCTGTGATGAACCCCTTCCCATCTGCCTGCCAGGCTGCCTTCAGTGGGACTTTTGTTACTCTATCATTTTGTGAATTCTGGAGCTTTAAAATTTGTTTAGAGTCATATTTTATAGGTATTTGAGATGGTTATGGGGAGAGCTATGAAGTTTTGCTGCATCTATGCTGCCATCTTGACTCTGCTTTCCCCCCCCCAAGAAATTCATAAAATAATGTTTACTGATGCCTTTGTTTTTTTCAAAAAGAAATGAATGGTGTTAAAGAAGAGAGGCAAGTAAGAAAACACGATTCAAGAAACTGCAACAATCTAATGGGGTTGGGAGCCTTCTACTTTTATGAGTTCTGTTTTCAGGATACTATTATAAATTTAAAAGCATTCAGTTTTTGATTATTGGTTAAATTGGAAAAGATAATAAAGGACAGGAGATATGTAGAAATGGAAAAAAAGTGCAATAGATATAGTGGGGGGGAGAAGAGGGAAGGAATCAGATAGCCAAATACATAACTATTATGAAATAGATGTACTTAGACATGGGACTTAAGGAACTTAATTATGGAAATGAAAAGGAAATATCTATTGGAAGTAAGCATTCAGATCATTCATTATGTATTGTGTCAATGTTCTTTTCAATATCCAAATGCTCAAATACATTTTGATCTCATCAACTTGGATATTCTCTCAACCTGTAAAGATAATAATCCAAACATGCCTGCTTTTTCTTTGACTCACATGCACATTTTCACATAAGTTTGCCACAACATGTCAGAAGTTTTTCTCATTTAGTTCTTGCTCTTTCTCTCTCTGTGTCTCTCTGTCTCTCCCTTACTGTCTCTGTATCTATCTCTGTCTCTGAGTCTATTTGATAATCTCTGTCTCTCTTTTTCTATCTCCCTACCTCTCTCTGTCTCTGTGTCTCTGTCTCTATGGCTGTCTCACTATTTCATCTTCCAGTTTCTTTGATGACATTTCTTTAATGATACTTTTTACTTCAATTCTTCTTCATAGTTTCGTATTTGTTATCTGTTGCAGCCTGCTCATAACCACCATGTGCATCTTCTTACTTCCCTCTGAGTGACTATTAATTTTTAATTATTTAAGCTAATTTTCCATTACTCTAAGGCAGGGAAATTATTATTATTTTCAATAATAATAATAATGATTATTCTTTGTTTCAGGAAAATATTTGAGATTATTAAAACAACTTTGACATTTTACAAAAGAAATCCAGTCTGCTCTGCTATTTAATCTTGGGCCCAACTTGTCCATTTTCAGTGTCTGTTGAGGAAATCTCTCTATCTGTCTCTCATCTACATTAGAATATAAGCTCCTTGAGGGCAGAGATTGTTTTGATAATTTAGTACAACACATGAAACACAATAACTGCTTAATAGAAGTTTATTGATTCAGGTAAACTCAACAAGCATTTATTAAGTTCCTACTATGGGCCAGGCACTATACTAAAGGCTGGAGATGCATAGAAAGGCAAAAACCATCCATGCCTTCAAGAATATCATATTTTAATGATGGAGACATCATGGAAGGCTCTGTGCACATGAGTGAAAGAATAATAATCCACATTAAAAAAGACACTAATCCTCAAATGCATTTATTCCATGTTGTACATCATGTCATATAAGTACATGCCTAAAGGGATTTAGTGACAACACTCATCTATTGCAACATGCTCAAATTTCCATGCATATTTTAACCTTATCTAATTAAAGTATTCATCTGATGAAGTTATAACCTGGAATCTTTGCAAATAAACTTACTGGACCTTGACAACCTCTCTCTAGAGGTTATAATCTAGCGTTTTCTACTTGATCGTTTCAAAGTGGAAAGAGTCATCAAAATATAAGCCAGGCATTAAAGAAGAGGTCTACTTAAAGAAGAGTAGAAAATGAGAAGGTGATGGACCTTCTCCTGTGTCTTTCTCTGAAGAATAATAAAAGGTGAAAATCAATCTTCTATAAGTCATCATAGAATGTTTAATGAATCATCTCTCTATACTGCACCATGTAGGGTGATCCATTAAATTAAACTTATATCTCTACATCTAAATCTATATTTTATAAACATAATACATACATACAAACTTATATACACACATGGTCAACTGCGATTTTGAGGTAGAGATCAGGTGATTTTAACTCACTATAATCTTCTTTGTAGTAGATGAACATAAATAACCAACTTAGCAAGAAAAAAACAATAATTTTGTTAAATTATTTTTTGCAAGCAGTGGGCCTGTGATTGAGTATGATGTCTGTACTAAGAACAATTTCATAAAAATACAAAGAAAGGGAAAATGTTCACTATGGCCTGCTTTTCTCCAGAAAGCTTCCAAATTTAAATAATGCTACATATAGAACGTGCTTTTTAATAAAGAAAAAAAGAGATATACAATCTATTTTTCAAATAAAAGAGTGTTATATCTTTTTTCAGGCATGGGGCCACTTGACCAATTCAAGGCTGATAGATTATTATGAACTAGTCCTTTCATATCCCTGCACCTTTAAATTACAAAGCAAAATAAGAGCTGCATATCAACCAAGTGTTTTTACACGATCAATCCAATCAAAAGCTTGAGGCATAGGAATTAGAAGCAATTTTTTTTCCTGAAGGAATGGAAAATCTAAACTCAAAAAGAATAATCAATAAAAGTGATTGAGAGTGTCAAGATAGAGTTTCAAAAAAAACATAACAAAATATGCTACTTTTGGAAAGCTATTTCACTACTCTAGGCCACAGAATTCTCCTGTAGAACATGAATGGAGCAGACTAAATTATCTCTAAGGTGAATTCTACATGTAACATTCAATAAAATGATGATGCCAGGAATAATAAGACTTTTTTAATGGTAAAAACAAAAAATCAGTGAGCTTGATGAAACTACTAAAGTGTTGCTATATACTTTGATTGCCTTTCTTTCCATTTATAAAGTAAATGCAAGAAAACATTTTTTCACCTTGGCTTCATAGAGACATTATTAAGTCTTTTCTCAATGTACAATTTGAGGAATCAACTACAGACTTTTATCTGCACTCAATATAAAACCACTTATATTGTAACTTGAAGAATAATCAGCACTTTAGAAACCTTTCCTACCCTGACAAGCTAATTTGGCCAGAGACAATAAATCTAATTTTTATTTTGCAGTTAGATTGTCACTCTTTCAGGGCACTATAAGAAGGTGTTCTGAGAAATCCCATAAATATAACATATTTGAATACATAAATTAAGTCAAGAACTCTGATTTTAACTCTGCATAATGGTCAGCAAGCTAAATTCTATAAACAAGAAGTGGGAAAAGGTCCCATATGTGCAAAAATATTTATTGCAGCTCTCTTTGTGGTTGCAAAAAACTGGAAATATAGGGGATGCCCATCAATTGGGGAATGGCTGAATAAGCTGTGGTATATGAATGTAATGGAATACTATTGTGC
>JAQQSU010000340.1:0-17659 GCA_028627135.1 Pseudochirops cupreus | reverse complement strand
GATCACTGGGAAAAGAAAGCAAAACCAGACATGAAAGAGAATGGTAACGAGTTTTGCTTCAGTCTCCATTTAAACTATAGTCTTTCTATATCTTTCTCTGAGTTTAGGTATCTCCTTCCATCCTAAGACTTTCAGAGATGTCTTATAACTGTGCATTGCTGAGAAGAGTCCAGTTTATCAAAGTTGATCATCATCACACCTACAATGTGTCTGTGATTGAGTACAAATTTCTCCTGGTTCTGCTCTTCTCACTAAGCATCACTCCGTATAAGCCTCTCCAGGTAATTATGAAGTCCATCTCCTTCCCATTTCTTATAGCACGATAGTATTCCATTACATTCATATACCATAACTTGTTCAGCCATTCCCCAATTGATGGGCATCATGGGGAGCTTTTAAATGAGATTTGTTTATTTTTAACAGCAGACTTTCCTGCTTTTCAGTTTCTTATCTCTAAATCCTAGCTCAGATTAGCTTGACCTTTAATTAACAGATTCCTGAAATGGACAGCATATATATAATTTCCCCATTAACTGATAATCATGATGATGATGATGATAATGAAAATGATAATAATAATCTTGTTGTTTGTTGTTGAGTCGTTTCCAGTCACATTCAACTCCTTGTAAGCCCATTTGGAGTTTTCTTGGCAGAGACATTGGAGTGGTTTGCCATTTACTTTCCTAGCTCATTTTACAGATGAGGAAACTGAAGCAAAAAGGGTTAAGTGATGTGTCCAGGGTCACACAGCTAATTCGTATCTGAAGCCAGATTTAAACTAAGGTTGTCCTGACTCCAGGGCTGGTACCACCTAGCTGTCCTAAAGTTAATGTCAATCTCTGTCTATCTATCTATCTATCTATCTATCTATCTATCTATCTATCTATCTAGTGTTTTAAAGTATGTAAAAGGCTTTCCAAATATCATTTCATTTTATCTTCACAACAACCCTGCGAAGTAGGAGTTATTTTCATTTCCATTTTATAGCTGAGAAAACCAAGGAAAACAGACTTAAATGGCTTATCAAAGGTCAAAGGTTAGTGGGTATCTGAAACTGCATTTGAATTCTAGTCTCCCTGTCTCTACTAGGCCACCTGGCTGCTTTGGTTCCCTTTGGTTGGGGGGAGTGATGGTGGTGGAGGTTCTCTTCCTTCCTCTCACTGCTGACTCAGAAAAAAGCTTTTAGACAGTTCATTAGATGAGGCTTTGTGGAATTGTGGAACAAAATAGAGAGCATAAGACAGCACAAATAAATTGTGATCTGCATCTGTGACAAAAGTATTCATATCTATGATCTTGCCATTGTTAGTGTTTTATTGTTTCAGTAGCGTCCGACTCTTTGTGACCCCTTTCTTTGGGCTAGGGTTTGTTGGCAGAGATAATGGAGTGATTTGTTATTTTCTTCTCTAGTTAATTTTAAAGACGAGGACACTGCAAACAGAGTTAAATGACTTGCCCAGGGTCACTCAACTAGTAAATGTCAGAGGATAGATTTGAACTCTGGAAGAGGAGTTTTCTTTCCTTCAGGCCTGGCATTCCATCCACTGCACCACCTAGCTGCCCTAAAGATATGATAGTTCCATTGAAACATAAAAATTGAACTCTAGAGGAGATGGGTACATTGCCTTCTGTTTATATGAGAAGAATCAGGTTAGGATTTTATGAAATGCTGAAGGGAAGCTAACAATCTCTTCCTACAGCACATAAAAGCAAAATGATACTGATGAAAAATAATTTTGTTTCTTTATATTTTCCCTCCAGAAAACATTCCCATAACTTGATATTATAGTTTCTTTCCCTGTGCATTTCCATAATCCATTTCCCATGACTGGAATATGCTTCCTCTTCATCTTCACCTACCTTAGAATCCTTGTTATTTTATTTATTTGGGGGGAGGGTGGCAGGATGGGATTTTTCATTTTTCTTGACCAATATGCAAATACAATAGCAACTCACAGTTTGATCACACTACTAATTATCAAAGAAATTTTGATCTGCTTTCTTTTTAATTAAGGCTGTCCTTGGACTCATTCCTCATTCCTACCCTCCACAAGTCCACACATCCCCCATGCTTCATTCTCCAGGGCTCACCGTATTGATACTTGTCTTAGTACACATAATTCTTCGACATAAGCCCTACTGTAGCCCAGAACTCCCAAGTTCAAATGACTTACTAATCTCAGCCTCCCAAATAGCAGGAATTGTAGGCCTGGGCTATCATACCCAGTTTTTTGTCTTCCTTTAAGGTTGATCTAAGATATCATCTTATTCATGAAGCATTCTCTAATACATTCCCCAAATGCAATTGTTAGTACTCTCTTATTCTTCAATTTTCCTTGTTTTATATTTTTGTACATTCTTTCCCCCTAAGTCCTAGCCCTCATCCATTAGAAAACATATTTTTCCTTCCTTCCTTCCTCCCTTCCTCCCTTCCTCCCTTCCTTTCTTCCTTTCTTTCTTCCTCTCTTCCTTCCTTCTTTCCTCCCTTCCTTCCTTGTTTCCTTCCTTCCTTCCTCCCTTCCCTCCCTCTTCCCTCCCTCCCTCTTTTCCCCTCCTTTCTTCTTTCCTTCCTTTCTTTCTCCCTTACCTCCTCCCTCTCTTCCTTCCTTCCCTCCTTCCTTCCTTCCTCCTTCTCTCCCTTCCTCTCTTTCTTTCTTTTTTATTCTATGTATCCTCCTCAGTGTCTAGAAAGAAGCCTTGTGGAATTGTCTGTATTTGTACTTTAGGAAGAAAAAGAAAAGAAAATGGATATTTCTCCTACAGAAATTTCCTAAGATTGTATGGTCTCTTCTCCCTTTGCCTCCTCCTTTTTCTTTAAAAGTACTTCTAAATTGATTGCCTTGTCTCCTGAGCTATATCATTTGGAAGTGAAAGGCAGGCCGGTGACCTGGAAATGGTGACTTCTCATAGTCACATAAAAGTGAGCATGGCCAACCATATTCAAAGTGGTACAGCATCATTTTAACTGGATAATTTCCAATCATCCCTGTAACTCTCCTGCTGTGCAGTTCCATTGTTCACATTCACAACATTGGGATTCCTATAAGTGACCTGTCTGGGATTTTTTCATTCGTGAGTTTTTTTTTTCAGGGTGATTCTGAGATGAGTCAACACAGTTCAGCAAACAAGTTCATGGCTAATCTTTTGAAAACCCTTCTCGTTTGTTTACTTTTGGCTTCGTTGCCATTTTTCACCATCGAAAGGATATTCAGTCTGTCGAATGAGTTTAGTTTCCCTGCTGCCAAACCATGGAATTATCAACTTTGAGCTGAAAGAATGAGTTCCTTGTGTTTTTATCATGGTGTGGTCCCAGCCCTAGCTTTGGTCACAGGTAGTTTACTTAATCTCTCAATAATATGGAACTGAGTAGAAAAAAGGAATAGAACCTTGGGATATCACCTGTAGTTTTCTCCAGGGTTCTAGGCTTTCTTCAGCAGGAAGTGTGTGTGTGTGTGTGTGTGTGTGTGTGTGTGTGTGTGTGTGTGAGTGAGCATGTACACTTTCACTGCTGGATGTGTGATGGAGCCTTTGGACAGTCTGCTGAATCCTGTATGAACCTCTTCTCAAAATAATTATTTTAAATGCTCAAAGTGAAATACTGAGATTATAAGGGAAACCAACTATTTTGAAATAGTTTCCAAAATGTTAAAAAGCAAAAAAGTTCACAGACTGCATGTTAAGAACCTTTATTCTAGTTTTTCACTGAATTAAATGTATTAAACTAACAAAATGTGATAGTAAAACCTGACAGAAACTATTAGAGTATTTAGGGGGTGGCATGGACTTTTGTTTGATGGATACAGATTTCAATATTTCAATAGAACCAAAAGAAAATGGCACCAAGGTAAAGTTAGCCTTATTAATTGGTAGTTAATAGTCAGTTGTCAGACTTTGAGTTGTAGGCTATCCAATTAAAGGTCAGAAGGATTTTCTTTCCCACTTGGGCAATTAAAATGAATTGGGATGAGTAGTGATCAACTGGGGCTATTTACAGTATATTGCTTCTAGAAAACTCCTTAGAGGATAGAAACGTCAGAACGAAAAAGAAGTTCACCAGTGTTAAAAGATTTTTGTCTTTGTGTGGTATGTCAAGGGATTATTCTTTATATATAAAATGCTTTTCCCCAAGAAATTGATCTTTTAAAAAAAACGTTGTAAATCTCCAATGGGTCCTAGAAAATATGACATTTCCAAGTATGGATTTGGAATGAGTCATTCACACATTTAAAAAATCCAAAGCTATAGATAAGCTACCTAGTAATTGTGTCATGTGTTCAAATGAAATATTGTACATAGGTGAAATTTTGGTTAAAAAAACAACTTCTATGAAATACATGAAGCACAACATCCGTAGCTTCAGTAGCAGAGTTTGAAATAATGAAAACATGACTTACTTTTTAACCCCTTCTTGACACAATTACAATATTAAAAGATCAAATTCTGTGTTTCAAAAGTGCCTTGAAATATCTTCTTCATTATGGCTTTTATTAGGCTATCACTGGGAACTCTGAGGCTTTCGATAGCCACCACCTTCTTCATCAAACTAATAACATTTTATTGCTGTGATTCCATCTGCATAACATAAGGGTCAACTAGTATTTACTGAATGCTCTCTTGTGCCAAGGCTTGTGTTAGGTGCTTTGAAAGATCAAGAAACCAGGCTGTTGACCATACTACAAGCTATATCTGGCATATGTGGCACAGGAATTGCCTTCAGTATAACTGTGGAGGAGGTGATAGAGACCTCAGCATCCCCTGAGGCTGTTGCTAAGTGTTTGGACCAGGTTGGGGGTTGGTGGTGGAAGAATATGGCTAGTCTAGCATTCATATTGAGAGCAGTTGCAATGTGAGGAGGGGTGGAAAAGGGAAGTGGAATTCTGGGTCATTTAATAATTTCCTCTTTCAACTAGTGATTCTTCACAAGGTGCTAAACTCTATTGTTTCTATGTTGTGGCTAGACTGAGTGTAAGGCCAGGACCTTCAAATCCATGAGTCCTGTGGCAAAGCTTATATTATGACATTGTGTTTAGGGCTATCTGTTCAGAAGCATGGAGAGTGCAGTGCTAGAACTGAAAAAGATTTGAACGACCATTTATCCCAGTCCTATAATTTCACAGTTGAGGAAGCTGAGTTCTAAAGAAATTAAGAAACTTGCCAAATATCATACAGGTAATTAGCATCAGAGGTGGAATTTGAACCTAGGTCCTCTCATTCCAGAGTCAGAGATCAGTTTGCATTAGACTGTCTCTTCAATGCTGTCCTTTCCAGTCATAGTCCCTGTTGTTAATGCCAAAGCTGAATGGGTTATGGACAGGGAGGGGAGGTACTGGAGAAGAAGAAAGGGGGATAATTATATTCATAACTTCATCATTCAGAGAAGTTGAAACAGAAGAAATTTGGTAGGAGTAATTTCTTCCTTCCTTCCTTCCTTCCTTCCTTCCTTTTCTTTTCTTTTTTTTGGTGGAGGAAGGACAGTTATATTGTCTATCTCCTCTAAGGCAATAAACATGCAATTGGGTTTCATTCCCAGGCAACTGGTACGAGTTACTATTTGTGCTTTTAAGAAAAAACCTGATTTTCTTAAAAAACATAAAGGACTAAAGGAACTGAAAGAACTGTCAATTGAAATGAAGGAAGACAATGGTTTAGATAACCTTCAATTATTTTCTATTATACGTAGGAAGTCAAGAGTTGTGAGGACACATACATGAATTTTAAATTCATATCTATGCAGAAACTTGATTTTGACAATCTAATAATGAGACACCAGTTGAGAGTAATTTACTGAAGAGCATTGCATTTGTGTGTCTGCAGACAAAGCTAAAATAGTAATGTCCTCATTATTTTCCTGCCCCAACTTTTCTTCAGATTAACCAAGTATTGTATTCAGAAGGCTGAATTAATGTCTCTTGCAATTGCCAAGAAAGGTCTGTCATATGTGCTGTGCAGTTTCAAAAATGGTCAGTTTCCTTTTGGTATTTTTCATTTCTGCTACCCTATTATAAGCTCCAATTCTAATAGCGTTTCAGGAAGAATACGTATCTGGAGGA
The DNA here is from genome assembly GCA_028627135.1 of Pseudochirops cupreus. NCBI lineage: Eukaryota > Metazoa > Chordata > Mammalia > Diprotodontia > Pseudocheiridae > Pseudochirops > Pseudochirops cupreus. The sequence continues at coordinate 11,609 of JAQQSU010000340.1, read as the reverse complement.
TTAGTTTCCTAGTTGATAAGATTTTAACAATGATTGATGCTTGATATTTCTCATCCATTCACAAATGCTTCAGTACTCTGATTGCCTTTTGTGATAAATCTTAGACCCAAGGAGAAATCTTCTCTCCTTTGAAACGTGGAATTGTCCTGAGGCCACTCCGTCAGAATCAATAGAATAGTAAAAGTGGATGATTCAATGATTTGGGCATGTAACATTATTATTTTAAACTGTCATATGAAAATGTGATGTCCTAAGGTTATTTTCATCTTAGTTTTCAGTAATTGGTCAGTTCATATGATCACTGATATTGTCACATAAATGATAAAAAATACTATCTGCCTCTCTAAATGTCACAGGGGTATCATGAGGAGAAACATGATAATAAATTAAAAGATGCTTTAAACTTTTAGGAATCATAACTTTTCCACTTTTTAGTTATGATTTCATCTCTCTCCAGGATGCACTTCTGACTCATCTCCACAAGACTATATCATACTCCATGCTTGAAAAAAAATAACTTTTGCTTTTTTGTGAAAGATGATGTGAGTAGAGAGAATGGACCATTTACCAGTGGAATAATAATAATAATTTATATAGCATTATATGGTTTGTAAAGTACCCTTTGAAATACGAACTCTTTTTATCTTCAGAACAACCTTAGGAGGTGGGTACTATTACTATTCTTGTGTTCCAGATGAAGAAACTGAGGTAGAAATGACTTGCACAAGGTCACATAATTAGGATGTATCTTTGGTTTGATTTGAACTCATCTTTTGAACTCTAAGTCCAGCCCTCTATCTACCATCTAGTTATACCATCCTAGGTATACCATCTAGTTGCCTCTTCATAGTAGAGACAGAAATAACAAGATTTAGCAACTTATTAAACATGTGGGATGTCTGAGAGTGAAGATGACTTAAAGGTTGTAAGCCCAGGTGGTAATCTTATGAGTAATAGTAAAGTTCAGAAAACAGGTATTTTTAAAGAGGAAGAGAGGAGTGATATTGAGTTCTGTTTTGGACAAGTCAAGTTTGAGATGCCTATGGGTTATCCAGTTCTTGTACTGTTCAGGAGGGTAATTCGTGAAGTAGAACTGGTCCAGGTCAAAGAAATGAGAGTCTGAGTAAGGGCAGTTATAGTGGAAATTGAAAGGAAGGGACATGTAAATTTGAAATCAAGCCTGGGATCATAGATTTAAAACTAGAAGGAAACTTAGAGGTCATCTAATTTCTGACATAGATTTTGCAACAGAATAAACTTGGGGAAAAGCTGTGAAGTTACTTGCTGAAACTCATCCAGGTACTAGATAGCAGAGGAGAGATCTTACTACAAGGTCTCTGAATACAGCTTGAACTACTCCACTACTCCCCACTTGTTATGGAAATCTGAAGATCTTCCCTGCCCCTAGGTCCTTTGCTTAAGTGGCTTAAGTGACTCTGAGAACCTTCCCTAGTTTGAAAGTATACTCTGCCCCCTAATAGACTGAATGTGGTCACATGGAATCCGTGGTGGGAGGCTTGTTCTTCAGGAATGCCCACGCCACGTTACTTTGTGATTGGGCAATGGGTCAAGAGGGCTGTGACATTCTCTGATCCAGGAGAAGGCTATATATACACCCTGATGTGAGGTTTTGGTTTGGGGCTCACTTTGGAAAGAGTTGTGTGATTTGGCCGGATGAGACTCTGGGAAGCCATTGAGCACCTCAGCTTTGAAAACCCAGATGTTGATGCTTCCCTCTCTGGTAACTGACTAGGTATGGATGTAATGGTCAGACAACTGGAAGCCCATCTGCTGATCTGTTTCTTTGACTGCTTTGTAACTTCTGTTTGTATTCTCTGAAGTTCAGTGTGCTGACTTTTCCCCCCAAACTAAGTAAATGATATGTGTTTGATTGATTAAAGTAAGATTGTTTCCTTTAGAAAAGCAGATCTAAGAACCTGTGCTAGCAGTTGCCCTGGGTATCCTAGGGTGTTTGCTGATACACCACTACCTCTTAATTATTGGTTAAATGTCAACATCATCTTCATCATCATCATCATCATCATCATCATCATCATCATCATTTTAATCCATGATTTGGCTTTTACATTTCATAAAGAATTTTAAAAATCCACTTCCAATGAAGGATCATTGTATCATAAATCTAACATTGTAATGTACCTCACAGGCAACATACATCATTCTTTAAATTTTACAGATGTGGAAACTGAGACCTGTAGAGATTAAATGATTTGCCCAAAAGTAACAACAGAAGAGTCAGAATTTGAATTTGTATCATTGACATCAAATTTAGTGTTCCAAATTGAGCTCTGTCTCTTCTATAAAACTGGCCTCACAAGTTTAAAATATTTAACCAACATGAGATTTTTAAACTGTAGTTCATTTTAATGGCAGGATGTAGAGTTATCAAAGACATCTCTAAGATCTCTTGATCTCCTGGGCTTCCCATTGAAGTATCATTCTGAAATTGTTTGGGGTCATGTATATCCAGGTATCCTCCTCAAGGAAGATGTAAAATGGATTAGAAGTAATTCATATAAAGATTGGGACAAACCTTAGAAATCACATAGTCTAAACCTTGTTTTGTAGATGAAAGAATTGAGGTGCAAAGAAGGGAAGTAATTTGCTCAAGGATACGTAGCAAAAGCAAAGCCAGAATCTGACTTGTAATCCTACACATACCATACTTATTTTGTTAGTTGTTTGCTTTATCCCAATTTCATTTATGATTTTTCTTAGTTACTTGAAAACACTTCAAAATACTGAGGTGATAACCTGTGACTAACTTTCTAAAAACACATTTGTTCCACTTATATCCATCTCAAGTGTTTTGAACAGTCATTGGCATGTGGAAGGAACTAAATAAATGCTGGTTGATAATTGAATTTTTCTGACATTGTATTTGGGAGTTATAATCTCGAGGTCCACCAGCTATAGGAGGCCTGCACCCTAACAAAAGATGTAATTTTGGGATTGTCTAATAATAATGCCAAATGGACCAATTAGAACTCCTTATATGGCAGTTCAGGGACATTGAGAACTGCACCCTGTTGACTTTGTTGTTCTTTAGTACAAATCAGTGGGGAGACACTTGAAATGACAATACTCTCCATCTCCATCTCTGTGACGTTCCTAATGTCACAACCCTTTAATACAGTTCCTCATGTTGTGGTGACCCCCAACCATGAAATTATTTTCATTGCTACTTCATAACTGTTATTTTGCTCCTGTTATGAATCTATGTGATATGCAGGATGTATTTTCCTTGTTCCAAATTGAACATAACCCACAGGTTGAGAAACTCTGCTCTAGGTAGATAGAGAACATTCTGGTATTAAGGATATGGACAAATATGCCAAATGACCCCTCTGGGAGAACAGTGTAATGAAGGGATATCACTGATTATTTACTATGGAGCTGAGTGGAGCTCTCCTGGTCCTTGTCAGTAACAAATGTAGATTCTTGAGTTGGAGTAGACTGATAGCAGAAATTTTCTGCCACTACAACCTTCTTGGAGATGACAACCACTGAAAGAAAGGTGATGCCTAAGTAATGTATGGCTTGCCAAAAGAGAGAGATGTTAAAGGAGCTGTTCAAATAGCAGAGTCAAGATGAAATAGCTGTTTCCCAATCCCACAAACTATTTCAAATGTTGATGTTTTAAGCATCAGCCTTCTGAGAGAATATTATACTTCTGATTTTCTGGTTTGTGTTTTGTGTCTTTGCTAATGCACACTTATTAGGACATCTTAGTGAGAGTGAGTGTGAAAGCCACCCTGGCAAACAAGACCTATCATTGTTGCTTAATTAATGAAAATATTTTAATTATTTGCCATAACATCTGTTCTCTTCTTGTCAAATGGGAGACTCCATTACAGTATTCCCTCATAGCATACAGTACATCCAACTTTTGACATATTGATTGTTTCTGAAATGGCAGTCAATAAAACTTGGTAAAATAATTACCAGTACAGACTTGTAATTGTGTAGCAATCCTGGTCTTATCCCTTGGCCTTAGTAATTATTCATTGGTTTGGATAGGGCAAAGATTTTCAGTTTCTAAGTCTCCAACATGTCATTCATATCTCTAGGACCTCAATTAACCTTATTCACTCCTGTTGTTACCAGTTAAATTATGGCAATTTATTACTATTTAAGCTATAGTTACCATAATGTAACTGAACCATAAATAAAAGAAGCATCATCCTCATACTCTGTGACACATTCAGTGACCCAGGTACACATGGAACCATGTATTTTGGTACGTATAAGCAAGATGGTCAATGTACTGCTTGGGAGAAGCCACCTTCATACACACACACAGATGCACACACACACACACACACACACACACACACACACACACACACACACACCATTCTTTCCTATCTCCTTGCTCCATGCCCTCATTCTTCCTTTTCCTTCTTTGTCTCAGAGACATTGCAGCACCCTGCTGAGGGCTCAAAGTCATATATAGCCCATGAATAGAAGAATCCAAAAAAGCAGGATAGAAATGATGAAACAACACTTCAAAGTATGATAACACCTGACATTCAGGAGTTCAACAAACTTTTTAAAACACTTGATTAAAAGTTGAAAGTCTTACTTTAGCCAGAGTCTGCATGTGAGGTCATAAAAATGACACTGGGGCCAAAAAGTTGGATTAAAAGCAATATAAGTCACTCTGAAATACTTCTTGGCACTCTGCTGGGTGCTATAGAAGATCACTCAAAAAGACATGGTCCCTATGTGTCTCTGAACAAATTGTTCCACCACTGCCATAGCTTATAGTCCCAGTTTCAAACGTCACATGTATCTCACATAGAATAAAGGCTAAAGAAGTTGTATGGCAGAGACAACACGATATTTAAAAATGGAAATCATCAATTTACATGTTTTCCTTTCATTTAGAAATGTGATCCTATGATGTAGTAAACTAGGTAGCAGTGCCAAAAGAAGCCTTTATTTCTATAAACTAGGTGAGGCAGCTAGGTGGTACAGAGGTTTGAGGCCTGGGCCTGGAGTCAAGAAAACCTGAGTTCAAATCCAACCTGAGATACTTGCTGTGCAATCTTAAGAAAGTTATTTAATTTCTTTTTGCCCAGTTTCATCAACTGTAAGATGGGCAATAGTAGCACCTCTCAGGGTTGTTGTAAGGATTATAAGAGAGATAATATTTATAAATTAATAGAGTGCCTAACATATAATAGGTGCTAATAAATGCTGTTTTTTCACCTTCCTTTTTATCCTTTTCCTATCTACACTGTTCAATCGTACCCTACCTTAGTTTTGATCCCGACCTTGAACACTTTTATTCTTATTCGCTTAATCTTCTCTCCCATAGCCCTTGCTATAAACAAGGAAAGAAAGTATGAATTGGGTGATTGGTAAATAAATCTAACTTTGTATACAGAATCACATTATTGTCCTATATTCACTGTTGCTAGGTCAGATTGTGTTGAATAGGCAAATTTGGAGCTGAAATCTGTCCTTGCTTATTAGCGAGAAACATACCCATAAACACCTGGGGAGCAACCTTTTACCGCTTGTGGGTATGCAGAAGTCGTTTACTGATACTTTTCATAAGAGAATGTCCTTTGGATAACGATACATTGGGGAAGAAGTGATAATGCCAAAAATGCTGAATTATGGGAAGTTTAATGTTATTTCTAGAACTACCACCTTGTAGAATTTTCACAGCAAGGCATTTTGGGGCACAAAGTCAAGACATGTATTCTGGTAGATGAGCATAAAAAAAGAAATCAGATTTTAAACAGGAACTACAGGAAGCTCAATATTTAAATATAGTTACTTTAGTTACAAATGGACTTAGCAATATTTCTTATTGAGTAAAAACCATTTTCCCCAGGGAAAGATTAAATAACCATGTTTGAAAAGATGAATAAAGATAACAAATATCATGTATTTGACTACAACAAACAGTGAATGAGTTTTCCTGCTGCTGGTATGCCTAATGAAGAACTAATAGCCAACTCTGTATGCTTTAGCTTATCAGCCAAATTCCCCAGGGAATAATTTATACCAAAGAAAACTTTGACTGATCATTTCACATAAATGTTCAGTTTCCCAGAAAATCAAATTTTATCTTAGATATATTTGATGCAATAAGGCATTCTGTCCTTTGTATATGATAACTAAAATGTCAATATAATATAGTCAATAGATTATGACCTTGGGGATATTATTCAGTCTCTTCTTTTGACATATTTCAAGTATTTTTGGCATATTACTATGTAAGTAGTGCAATCTGGAAGGTCAAGGATGAACCTGAAAAGCTAGCAAATATCACATTAGTTGTTTAGGAAGGACAGATATTACTTCATGATTCTGAACAATACAAAGTGTCCCAAAAGTCTTAGTACAGTTTTAAATTTGCAGACTTTAAGGTGCTAAATACACTTTAGTTACAAGTCTTATTTCAATTATTATTATTATTATCTTCTACTTTATTGTTATTCTTATTCTAGTCAGGAGACCTGGATTAGCATTCCCTTTCTGATACTCAATAGTTGTGTGACCTGAATCAAGTAATTTTGTATCTGCGAGTCTCAATTTCTTTAAAACAAGAAGGTTGGACTAGACGTTTTTTGAGGTCACTTGTAGCTCATAGGTACCAATGAGTTCTATGTACCAGAGTACTCTATTAGGCTGTGAATACTCTGCTAAACAAGGGAAGTTTGTCTCCAAAAGGAGAGGAAAGATTCTCACTTGTTCCTTTGTAGAAGTGGGAGACATTGAATATGGAGCTTCTAGACTTAGCTGATGTTTTGCTAGTTTTGCTAAAAAATTTTTTTTATGAGTAGTTTAAAAGATGGCTTCTTAGGTAGGTGAAGGAGAAAGGATGTATTCAGAAATGAAGGTTATATTAAAATAAATATTATCAATACCGATTTTATGAAAAGAAAAAGGTTTTATTATTATTCATTTATTTTCAGTTATATCTGACTCTTTGTGACCACATATAGAGTTTTCCTGCCAATATATTCAAGTGGCTTGCTGTTGACTTCTTCAGCTCATTTTTTCCTCAGATGAGGGAAATGAGGCAGACAGGGTTAAGTGATTTGCCAAGGTCACATAGCTAGTAAGTGTCCCAGGCTAGTTTTGGACTCAAGAATTCAAATCTTTCTGACTCCAGGCCAGGTAATCTATCCACTGTTCCCCATAGCTGTCCCCAAGGAAAAGCAAGAACATAGGCATACAATACATAAAACATGATAAACAGAAGATCATTGCATTAAAATAGACTGTTACTGGAAAATGGTAAATAAAGTGACTTTTTTTCAGTCTTCATCCTTCTTGGTCTTTTTGCATGCCTTGACACTCTCAACTGTCCCCTTCTTCTGGATGACTTTCTTTTCTCTGGGTGTTTGGGACTGTTTTCTCCTGATTTTCTTCCTACCTAAACGTCTTTCAATTTCCTTTGCAAAAATCACCATCCACATCTGGTCCCTAAATTGTTTCTCTTTCTCTACTATCTATCTTAACTCTCCTATCTATCCTCCATACAGCAGGCAAAGTAACATTGAAATTCCTATAATTTATAAATTTGTATCTTACCATATTGCTCCCCTATTCAAGAAGCACCTCTATAAAAGAGTTATTGTGGGGAGCAAATGAGATAACATATGAAAAGCACTTTGCCATCTTTAAAGTTCTATGTAAACGTTAGCTGCTAAAGAAGCTGAAAACAACATAGAAATGATGTGCCTTTATCCCTTTAGCTAGGTCACACAGTGAATACAGTACTGGGTCTAGAATCAGGACGGTCTGAGTTCAGATCCAGTCTCAGACACTAGCTATGTGATCCTGGACACATCATTTAATCTGTTTGTTTTACTTTCCACAATGGTAAAATAGAAATGATGATAGAAGCACCTACCTTCCAGACTTGTTGTTGAGAATAAAATGAAATACTTGTAATGTGGAGAACACAGGTCCTGACCCACAATAAGTGCTCATGTCTGTTCCTCCTTCCTTCCTTCCCTCCCTCCTTCCTTCCTTCCTTCCTTCCTTCTTCGTTCCCTCCTCCCTTCCTTCCTTCCTTCCTTCCTTTCTTCCTTCCTTCTTTCCTTCTTTCCTCCCTTCTTTTCTTTTTCTGAAAGACCAGAGTACTCTTCCCATTTGATAATGTCTGTCTCATGAAACCCTTACTATTTTGACACAAAAGAGATGGAACAAAGGGATACCACCGGTTATAAATTTACAGCCTGGGAGCCTTAGTGCATGATGCAGGAAAAGGAAGGATGATAACTAAAGGCTCAAAAACTCCAAAGCTGTTTCCACTTAACCTTAGGACATGTGTGAGAATATAGAATAAGAGACAAGCTCAATTCTCATAAAATGGACAGAGTTGATTCGACTCTGTGCTTTATGGAAACGTCATGAATCCCAATACAAGATTAAGTTGGACAACAGGCTAAAATCTAAAGAATGAAGGATACATAAGGTCTGTCTTAGTCATGTATGATATGGGTGAGCCCCCTGATTGAACGTGCCCTGAATTGTTTTGACTTTTTTTTTTAATAGAGTTAATCTTATTTCCTGTGGCTTTCTGAGGAGTTCACTAGTTACCAGGAAGATATCTCTGAGGAAGGAAGAAAGGCACTCAAAGTGTTTAAATCTCAGTTTTGACCTCTGGACCTAGATTGAAGGAGCTGTGGACTTATCACAGCCATGTCTGTCTGAGCAGGTGTCCTGTGTACGCTAAGTTCATGAATCTCTCAGGAATATGAAATTCAAAGGGTCATATGCAAAATGTATAGAGGAAAATGTCATTGACATTTACCTGAATATTTACTGAAGAATCAGTTAAATTTAATTAAAAAAACTTTTAGTAATAATAATTGTATATATATGTATATATATATATATACATATATATTTTTACAATTATTATAACTATTATTATTAAGTACATCCAACTGGAATTTAAGATACCCAGGCACTGGGGAAGGGAGATTCATCCTGCCCTATCAGAAAGTCAGAGGAGTGATGGGGGAGGACATAGGAGAGATTAGATTGGGGGAGGGATCATACAAGGGGATGGCTGTTTTGAGGGGGGATAGGGGAAAGATGGGGAGAAAATTTGTAACTCAAAATCTCATGGAAATGAATGATGTAAACTAAAATAAATAAAATAAAATATTAAAAAAAACTTTTAGGAATAAAACTATGCATACCCTTTGACCAAGTAATACCACTACTAGGTCTGTATCCCAAAGTGAGAAAGGAAAAGGACCTATATGTGTAAAAAATATTTATAGCAGTTCTTTTAGTGGTGGCAATGAGTTGGAAATTGAATGGATGTCCATCCGGCCCAACAGTTTTTGTATATAATTGTGATGGAATACTAATATGCTATAAGAAATGACAAGCAGGTTGCTCTCAGAAATACCTGGAAAGACTTACATGAACTGATACAAAGTGAAGTGAGCAGAACCAGGAGAATATTATACACAGTAACAGCAATATTATATGATGCTCTACTGTGAATAACTTAGCTATTCTCAGCAATACAATGACCTGAGATAATTCTGAAAGACTTATAATGAAAGGTGCCATCTCCAGAGAAAGAACTTAATGCAGATTGAAGATCATTTTTCTTTACTTTCTTTATTTTCCCTGTTTGTATGTGACTGTATGTTTTCTTTCATAGCATGACTTACATGAAAATGTATTTTGCATGACTACACATATATAACCCATGTCAAATTTCTTGCCTTCTCAATTAAAGGGAGAAGGCATGGTGGGAAAAAACTTAAAACAAAATTTGAAAAAGGAATGTTCAAATTGTTTTTACATGTAGTTGGGAAAAAATAAAATATTAAAATAAAATAAAAAACCTATAAGGAGCTATGATTTAATCAGAATGGAGATTTGCTCCATTGATTCAGAGAATAACCTATTTTAGTCTTAACCTATTCATGAATTTTCATTGCTGAAAAAACAAAAACAAAAATATTACCTGATGGTTAAGTTTTTGGTGAGGAGTCTCTCTGAAATATTTTTTTAAATAGACATATATCTTATTCCTGAGCCAATCCAATTCCTAGCTGATCTTTCTTTTTTATATTTATGCTTTAATATTTAAGTTTTCCCGAGTTACACGTATAAATAATTTTAACAGTTGTTTTTAAGACTTTGAGTTCCAAATTCTCTCCTTTTCTCCTTCCCCCCTTCCTCCCCACCCCCACTGAGAAGGCAAGCAGTTCCGTATAAGTTATACATATGTAGTCATGCAAAACATTTCCATAATAGTCATGTTGTGAAAGAAAACATAGAAAAAGCCCTCAAGAAAAATAAAGAAAGTAAGAAACAAAAAAGGATGTTTCAATCTGTATTCAGGTGCCATCAGTTCTTTCTCTGGGGATGAATAGCATTTTTCATCCTAAGTCCTTCAGAATTGTCATGGATCACTGTATTGATGAGAACAGCTAAGTTGTTCATAGCTGATCATCTTATATTATTGCTGTTATTTTGTACCCAGTACACTTCACTTTGCATCAGCCATGCAAGCCTTTCCAGGTTTTTCTGAGAGCATTCTGTTCATCATTTCTTAAAGTACAATAGTATTCCATCATAATCACATGCCACAACTTGTTCAGCCAGTCCCCAGTTGATAGACCTCCTCTCAATTTCTAATTCTTTACCCCCAGAAAAGAGCTGCTATAAATATTTTTGTACATATAAGTCCTTTTTCTTTAAATCTTTTTTTATTTTTTTGATACAGAGCTAGTAGTGGTATTGTTAGGTCAAAGGGTATATATGCATGGTTTTATGCCCTTTTGGCTTAGTTCTGATGCTATACAGAATGGTTGAATTAGTGCACAACTCTACCAACATTACATTAATGTTTCATTTCTCCCACATCCCCCCCAACATTTTTCATTTACCTTTTCTGTGATATTAGCCAATCTAATTGATATGAGGTATTACCTTAGAATTGTTTTAATTTGTATTTCTTTAATCAATAGTGAGTTAGAATATTATTTCATATGGCTATAGATAGCTTTAATTACTTCATCTGAAAACTGAGTATGTCTTTTGATCATTTATCAATGGCTTTTATTTTTATAAATTTGACACAGTTCTCTCTATGTTAGAGAAATGAGACCTTTATCAGATAAATGTGCTTCAAAATTTTTTCGTAGTTACTATTGCAAAGTGTATTCCCTTCCATCTTATCCCCACTACCCCTGTTGATTCTATTCTCCTTCTCCTTTTTCCCTGTTTCTCCTCAAAAGTATTTTGCTTCTGACTACTCCTTCCCCAATCTTCTCTCCCTTCTATCATTGCATACCCTGTTTTATCCCCTTTCCTTTCCACTTTCCTGTAGGGTAAGATAGATTCCTATACCCCATTGAATGGGCAGCTTTTTTTTTTCATTTTATTTATTTATTTTTAGTTTGCAACATTCATTTACACAAGATTTTGGGTTAAAATTTTCTCCCTATATTTCCCCTACTCTCCACCTCAAGACAGTGAGCCTACTTAATTACCCTAATCTGTTGTCTCTTATACCTTCCCTGAATCCTTCCCCCAACTTTCTAGTAGGGCAAGATGGATTTCTATACCTCAGTATCTGTATA
>JAQQSU010000034.1:0-110606 GCA_028627135.1 Pseudochirops cupreus | reverse complement strand
TATCATACAATATTTGGGTCAAATAGTGACACGGAGGCCATTTCTAACCCCCTCCCCACTTGCAATCATAAATGATTCCTATAGAGGCAGGTGATACAGACACAGCTCTTCTCAGCTGGCAGTGTGCTCCATAGACAGTATCTCACTGAAAACTAAGTGCCATCGATGTTTTGTCTTTTTCACACACTCACTTCTGGACCCCTCTTCTCCACCGTCAGAGCCAAACCCTCCCTCATAACCAAGAAAACAGTCCAGCAAAAACAAAGGCCTCAGGGGCTGTGAGTCAGAACCATTTGACTCTCTGCGCTGGCGGCCCTTTGAAGAGAGGAGTCCTGCAGACCTCTGTCTGTTCTCCAGGGTGAACGTTAGTTTTGACAGTTACTCAGAGTCTGGCCTCCGTTTGGCTGTCTTTTGGTTTACATTAATATAGGTAGCATGCACATTGTTTTCTCAACCGTTTGGAGTTTTTTTGCCTTTTTACTCTGTTCTAATTTATATATATTGTTCCTGCTTCTCCTGAATTCCTTTTATTAGTCATTTGTTGTGGTACAATAAAATTCCATTATTTTCACATAGCACAGTTTGTTAAATCATTTCCCTCTTGATGGGCACCCATGCTGTTTCTAGTTCTTTGCTACCACAAAAGTGTTGCTACCCACCCAAACCTACTGCCCCAGTGCCAACCAAGGGCTCCAATCCACCACTCTTCCCAATTTTTACATTTCTGTGGAGGGATCCACCATCATTTTAGTCATTTAGGTTCCCACTTTGGAATCATCCTCAACTCTTCACCCAACCTTCCTTTCTACTTCTGACCAGTTGCCAAGTCTTGCTGATTTTGCCTCTAAAATGCCTCTGGCAGTTTGTCTCCTCTCCACTCATACAGCCACCACTCTAGTTCATCCTCTTCGTGGAACTATTGCAATACTTTCCTAATTGGTCTCCTTGCCTCAAGATTCTCCTTTCTCTAATTGACAACTGCCAGACTCATAACCTAAAGCAAAAGTCTGAAGATGTCATTTCTCTTCTTAGTAAATTTCAGTAGCTCCCTATGACTTCTAGAGTCAGAAAGTCAGTCAGTTAGCCACCATTTATTAAGCACCTACTATGTGCCCAGTATAGGGCTAAGTGCTAAACCTTGGAGATACAAAGAAAGGTTCTAAAAAACAGCCCTTGATCTCAAGCAGTTCACAGTCTGATTGGGGAGACAACTTGCAAAGGACTATGTTTAAACAATAAATTAACTTAACCAATAGATTAGGGTGGCAATCTCAAATGGAAGGCGCTAAAATTAAGGACTGGGAAAGGGTTCTTGTAGAAAGTAGGACTAGATGAGACTTAAAAGAAGCTGGGTAAACTAGGAATTGGAGATTAGGAAGGAAAGCATTTCAGATACAGGGTTGTGGGGGAGGGGCACAGCTAGTGAAATCCTAGTTGGTCAACAGCAATCACTTGAAGCCGAGTTAGCAGTATTGAGTCTGGTCTCAAAATAGAGGCAAAATAGTCATGATCCCAAGAGCAGTTTAGATGACTTGAGTATTGAAACTATGGATGATAGTTTAAGAGGACACTTTGAAAAATGGGACATTTTTACAGATTGTGTAGTGAGGAGAGATCTGGAAACACTAGGTTCCAGAGGCATTGGCTTTGTGACTTATTCTTATGTAAAAGAGATCAATGCAGCAAGGTGTGCTCAGCCCTGTAAAAGATTGATGGGCATGAAGCAGAACCAAAGAGAGCTGCTTCTAGAGAGGATTCTGTAAAACCTGGTGCACATCTAACCGTGAAGAACATTTTTGTTGGTGGTATTAAAGAAGATACAGAAGAATATAATTTAAGAGACTACTTTGAAAAGTACAGCAGGATCAGAACTATAGAAGTTATGGAAGATCGACAGAATGGAAAAAAGAGAGGATTTGTCTTTTTAACTATATCATGATACACGTAACAAAATTGTTGTTCAGAAATATCATACTATCAATGGGCATAACTGTGAAGTGAAAAAGGTCCTTTTGGAGCAAGAGATGCAGGTTGTTGACTCACAAAGAAGTCATGATGGTGGCTCAGGCAATTTTATGGCTCAAGGAGGAAACTCTGGAGGTGGTGAAGGAAACTTTGACCATGGTGGAAACTTGGAAGAGGTGGTTATGAGATGGTGGTGGAAGTGGAGATGGTGGATATAATGGCTTTGGTGGGGATGGCAGAGGCTGTTATGGAAGTGGAGATGGTGGATACAATGATTTTGGTGGGAATGGTGGCAACTAGGATTGTTGTAGCATCATAGTTAGAGAAGGAGACATATGCCAACTATGTCATAAAGGTAAACACTATAGGACTTTACCAGATATGAGAGGAGGGATGAAAGAGAGCAAGGAGTCACAGATGACAGTTTGCAATCCTGGGCGACTGAGAGGATGGAGGTATCCTTGACAGTAATAAGGAAATCAAGAGAAATGGAAGGTTTAGGGGAAAAGATAATGATTTCCATTTTGGACATGTGGAGTTCAAGATGTTTACTGAGCATCTAGTTCAGATGTCCAATAGGAAGTTAGAGGTGTAAGATTAGAAGTCAGAAAAGAGGTTGGAGCTGGACAGTTATGTCTGAGATTGGAGAACCATCAGCATAGAGATGATAACTGAAACCATGGAAGCTGGTGAGGTCCCTCAGTTAAAGAGTAAGGAGTCAGAAGAGAAGAAGCCCCAGGGCATGGCCTTGGGGGAATCTTGCAGGAGACACAGAAGGAGTGGTCAGACAGATAAGAGAACTAGGGGAGCAGTGCCACAAAACCTAGATAGAAAAGAATAATAAGAAGAAAAGAGTGACTGACAGTGCTGTCAAAAGTGGCAGAGAGGTATAAAAAAGTGAGGATTGGGAAAAGGTCATTGGATTTGGCAATTAAGATAATATTAGTAACTTTGAAGAAAATTGTTTTAGTTGAATGATGAGACTAGGAGCCAGAATGGATGCAGAGAGTAGAGAGTGAGAGGAGAGGAACTGGAAATGGACGTAGCTACTGGAAGCAGCCTTCTCAAGGACTTTAGTCACAAAAAAAGCAAAAGAGATATGGAATAATAGTGAGAATTTCTGATTAGCAGATCTGTTCCTCATAATGAAACTAATTAATTAAACAACCACCTGATTCCAAAGGCATTGGCTTTGTGACTTATTCTTAAGTCACTTTGTCTCTGGCCTGCTGTTTTGTCATTCTCAGGTTAAAGTTTGGCTCAGTAAAATACTATTAATAACAGCTAGCGGGGATGGATGGATCAGGTGAGGGTTTTTTGAGGCTGTGGGAGATGACATGAGTATGTTTGCAGACAGGAGGGAATGAGCCAGTAGATAAGGGGAGACTGAAGATAAGTGAGAGAGTGGGGATGATAGAGGGGGCAGTCTGCTGGAGCAGACAAGATGGAATGGGATCACTTGTGCAGGGAGAGGGGTTTGCCTGGGCAAGGAGAAGGGTCACCTCATCATGGGAGACAGAATGAAGAAGAAGGCAATGAGAGAAAGCTGCTGAGTGATATGAGATGAGGAGGGGAGAATGGCAAATGGCCTTGATTTTTTTTTTTTGTAAAATACGAAGTAAGGTTCTCAGCTGAGAAGGGGCAGAGCGTAAGAGAATGTAAGCTTTTGATGGCAGGGATTTTTTCTTCTTTTTCTTTGTTTCCCCAGCATCAAACAATGACTAAGCACTGTCTAGCAATAGTAGGTGCTTAATAAATGTGTGTTGATTGATTGCTATACACGTCTTTGGCACATTTAGAACTTTTGTTTCCGCCTTTAATCTCGTTAGCTGGATGTATGTGACCGGTTGTGGGATCACTGGGCGAAAAGTATGTTCAGTCAGTTTTCTCATATTTTCTAGCTGTTTTCCACAATAGCTTACAGATTCAGAGCTCCAATGAAACAAACTCTTACTGGGCTTATCTTCCCATAGGCCCATTCAGCATCAACCATTTCCATCTTTTTGTCATCTTTGCCAATTTCCTGGGTGTCAAGTGAAACCTTAAGTTTGTTTTAAATTGTATCTCTCATGTAACTGGGAATTAAGATACACAGGCACTGGGGTAGGGAGATCCATCCATAGAGAGAGGGATGATGGGGGAGGATATAGCAGCGAGCAGATTGGGGGAAGGGGTAAACATGGGATGGCTGTTTTGGGGTGGTGGGTAGGGGAAAGATGGGGAGAAAATTTGTAACTCAAAATCTCATGGAAACGAATGATGTAAATTAAAAATAAACAAAAGTTAATTAAATTGTATCTCTCTTATAATTAGTGATTTGGGACATATTTTTACATATTCATGGAAAGTGTCTATTTAAAAAAAAACCTGTTCATGTCAGGGACAGTTATGTGAAGCAGTGAATTGAGCACTGGCCCTGGAGTCAAGGAGACCTGAGTTCACATCTGGCCTTGGATACTTACTAGCTGGGCAAGTCTCTCAACCAGGATTGCCTCTTTAAAAGAAAGATAGGAAGGGAGGAAGGAAAGAAGGAAGGAAGGAAGGAAGAAAGGAAAGAAGAAAGAAAGAAAAGAAAGAAAGAAAGAAAGTTGAGGCAGCATAAGGAAGGGAGGGAGGGAGAAAGGAAGAAAGGAAGGAAGGAAGGGAGGGAGGGAGGAAGGAAGCAAGCAAGAAAGGAAGGAAGGAAGGAAGAAAGAAAGGAAGGAAGGAGGGAAAGAAGAAAAGAAGGAAGAAAGAAAGAAAAGAAAAGAAAGATGGGGAGAGAAAGAAAGGAAGGAAGGAAAGGAAGAAAGAAAGAATACTCTTCATATCTTTTGGCCACTTATCTGTAAGGTCTTATATATGTTGATTCCCTACATATCTTGGATGTAAGGCTTTTATCAGTGATCCCAGAATCTGAGAGTTGGAAGGGGCCTCAGCAGCCATGTGCTCCAACACATACACTAAAGGAATTCCTATTCTTCTCTACTCTTCATAGCTGGTGTAATTTTTTTCCACTGTCATTTCTCTCCTCATTCCATCTGTATTGGTTTTGTTTCTACAACAGCTGATATTTTTTGTTGTTGCATAATCAAAATGGTCTATTTTGTCTTTTACGATCACTTCTATTCATTCTTTAGGAAAGAATTCTTCCCCTAGTCATTGTTGTAAACAGGGCATTTTTTGGCATACCTCCACTTTTCTTTTTTTAGTGATGTGGCCTTCTATAAGCAGGTTGAGTAAACATTTGGACCTTATGTTCTATGTGGTATAAAATGCCAATCTAAACATAATTTCTGCCAAGCCACTTTCCAGTTTTCCCACTAGTTCTTTTCAAATAGAGAGTTCTTCCTCCTTTAAATTATATTCTTAGGTTACACAGAAGTTTTGTTTTTCTGGTCTCTTCATTGATCCACTTTTTAAAATTGTTTAGCCTATACTAAATAGTTTTAATGATAATTATTCAATGATATAAGTTGAGGCAGCATAATTCTATGTTCCCTTAGTTCCTACTTTTATGAATATATTTCTCTCCAGGTTCTAGGTCTCTTTTTTTCTTTCCCAAATGAATTTTGTTATTGTTTTGCCTAGTTCTATAAAGTAGTCCTTTGGTAATTGAACTGATTTATCACTAAACGTGTAGATTAATTTTGGTAGTATCCTATTGGCAAGACCTATCCAAGAGCACTGGACATATCTCTCATTTAGGTCTTCTTTATTTCTGTATGCTTTACATATATGGTCTTATTCAGTGCTCACAACAACCTAATTAGGTAATATCGACCTGAAAATTTGGTTAAAGAGGCAAAGGGGCTAGGTGATATATATGTATGTATGTGTGACACACATGTATATAACACACATACATGCACACATATATGTATGTGTGTCTTGTTTATTCTCTTAAAGCTAGCAGATACATATATATACACAGAGATAGAAAAATTCTGATTGTACAATTAAAGAATGAGAAGCCTTAAATTCATTTTAGAATGATTCCAACTGAGGCTGTCTATATCACTCAAATTTATGAACTCTGTATGTATTTAACCTTAGCATGAGAAAGAGAATAAGTCATAAATTCACTAAGACAAGACAATTGACAGTGTCCTTTGAAATTATAATCCCAGGATATCTGTGTTTCCCCTATATAGCATATATCCATAGGATACCAAGATAAGAGAAGTCCCACTATTCAAGACAGTGTCTGGTCTTTGGCATCCTGTCCTTTTGTGGTCACAGACAGGAAGAATGATCTTGATCAGCCTCAGTTGCTGACACAGGAAGGTGCATTTGGAGTTCACTCAGAGAGCAAGGCATATCTGTCATGCCAGAAAAGCAAAGCATTATGATAAATTCAACTCACAATGCCTCTCCTTATTGGCTAACCAAGGTTTAGGCTTTTCTCAGATCTTGGAAGTTCAAAATGGTATGGGGAGAGGTCTAGAGTTGGTAGTACAAGTATGCTCATCACCCCCATATTACAGATGAGGAAACTGAGGTTTGGAGAGAATTTAAGTGACTTGCACATGCTCACACTGGTAGTAAATGGCAGTGCTGAATTTGCACCCAAATCTTCTGAGTCCGATTCAAGCCCTTTAAAAAAATATTGTCTTCCATGGCAAATAATTAAGTAATTTGAAATTTAAGTTAAGATGTCCTATGTCCTACATTCAGCTCATAGTTCTAACAGGTGTTTAATGTATCCCTCCTCCCCCACATACCAGCTTCTCACTGAGGTCTAGAGCCTCAGTCATATCCTGCTTTGCTGATCTCTCTGCAAATGGGCTGGGAAGGCGATTTGGGGTCTGAAATGAGAAGAATTAAAAAAAAAGACATCTTGGCATTTCATTTGAATTTTCTACGATCAAAGGGCTTGGAACTGTGGGGTTACCAGAAAGTCTCCCAAACATTGGAAATTGGTCCCATTCCCCTATCTTCTTATATTCTCAAATTTAAATAATGCATTCTTATATTATCAAATTTAAACAATATATTTCTCCAAATGCATTCTTATGCTGCTTCATGGTAAAAGCATAACATTAAGTGGGCTTAGCTAAGTCATAAAAATGAGGGTGAACTTATGGCCACTGCTGTTGATCTGACAACATGCAATATGCTACATGGAGAGTACTTTGCCTCTGGAGCCTAAAGACCTGGGTTTGAATCCTGACTGACACTCTTTAAGTTTGGCATGGTAGATAGAATGCTGAGCCTAGAGTCAGGAAGATCTGAGTTCAAATCCTACTTCAGACACTTACTTAGCTGTGTGACTCTGACCAATTCCCTGGGTTTCCTTCTGCCTCAGTTTCCTCATCTGCAAAATGTGGATAATAACACGTGCTCCACAGGGTTGTGAAGAGACTCCTATGAGATTAACTTCTCCATATAAAAGCTTTGTAAGCCCTGAAGTGTAACATCAGTGTTAGCTATTATTATCCATAGGATTATCGTTTTAGAGTGGCTTTGCAGAGGTCATGTAACACCCCTTGTCTACTTTGCAGATAAGAATAGTGAGGCTTAAAAAGTTAAAGTGCCTTGCTGTGGGTTATCCATGTAGTATGGAGCTGGGCCACGGTCCAACTCAAGCCCTCTCATTGTCTATCCAGAACTTTTCCTATTGTAACATTCTCTTCTCCCGGTCTGAGTCTCCTTGTTTGTAAAAAGGAAGTGGGTTGGATGGAGAGTGTATTTCCCAGGTCACTTTCAGCTTTAAATTGTAGGAACTTCCTAGGACATAGCAGATATCTCAGGGAAACAGTGAAGGTTTTTTTTTTAAACAACCCAGCACCTGCCTGGTTAAATAACCCAGCTGACTGAATGGAAAACTCCACTAATCGGCTAATCCTAATGACCACAAATTACCCTGCTAAATCTTCTGGAAACAAAATCTGAGTTTAAGGATTCATTATGGGAGGTGTTTAACACTCAGCACGTTTCTTTGCCTACATTATCAGCCTCGGTGGCATCTTACAAAAAAGACCGAATGAAGGAAAATGATGGCCATGAATTAAGTGGTGTAGCCGACGTGGCTACATTGATATAATCCTGGGATCCCAGGATGTAAGGCTGGTAGGAGGCTTAGAGATGATCTCTCTTGACCTCCTCACTGAAGGAATCACCCAGGTAAATCAGCAGGTTACAAAACCAGCCCAGATCCTGTTTGGACTTTACGATTTATGAGGTGGTTCCCTCTCCCAATGACACTGTGAGAAAGACAAGACAAGGAAACCCAAGCTGGTAGCTAGTAGTGTTCATTAAGGGGCTACATTGTGTCAAGCAATGCTGCAATTTGCTTCATAATTGCAGGTATATAGCTACAAAGTAGCACTCTTTCCTCTAAGGTAAAGCTTCTTAGATAACAGCCATTATGTGACAATACATACCTAGACATAAATATGGATGAAAGGGTTGTCGTTTTGAAGGAAATCCCAGTATGTCATCCCCCTTCACTGCCACAGATTCCCAACCCTAGCCATGGCTTAACAGGCCCCTAGGTTACAGGATCACACTGATTTGAGGTTGGAATGAAGCTCAGAGATCAGCTAGTCCAACCTCCTTATTTTCCAGAGAAAGAAGAACTGAGAATCAAAGAGAGAAGGGACTAGCTCCTGATTTCAAATCCAGCCCTCTTGTCACCAAAGATCCAAGTCCTAGACCAGGTCAATGCTTAAGAGCCTTGCTCAGGGTCATGCAGCTAGGAGGTATCAGAGGTGGGATTCTGATCCAGGTCTAAGGTCCATACCCTAACACCATGTTGTTGAGTTGCACAAATATTGTTTGTTTGGTTTTTTTTTTTGAGGGGAGAAGACAGGGCAATTGGGGTTAAGTGACTTGCCCAAGCTCACACGGCTAGTAAGTGTTAAGTGTCTGAAGCCAGATTTGAACTCAGGTCCTTGTGACTCCAGGGCCGGTGCCCTATTCACTGCGCCACCTACCTGCCCTGAAGTTGCACAAATATTTGTAACCTCTCCCTGTCCTTCCATGTTCCAAAGTGCTTCCACACCATCATTCACTGGTACCACTTACCTCCTTGCTCTGCACTGAAGTTACCTACCATCCAAGGGTCATTCCAAAATTGTGGTGGCCACTTAGAGAACAGATTTGATGGGAAACCGACCCAGTCACCAAAGCCCGAATACTTAAGACAAAACAAGAACCTCTCCCCCCACCAAAAAAAACCCCAACCCAACAACATTTTCATGGCTCAAACTCACCACCAGCAACTTCAGGAAGGAACCCACCTGGGATTCCATAAAAGACACAGGCTAGAAGCACCATTGCCTAAATAACCAGTGTTACCAGAGACCCCAACATGCACCCATGTGGTAGATGACTGTGTGCACCTTCAGTTGCAGGACTGACTTGACTGATTTATTGGACAAACTAAACCTTTCCCACCTCAAAAGAGGGGCATTTTTTTTCTGGTGTTTTTAGATTCTGCTCCACTGGTATCCTTCTTCAGAGTGTCACCTTGATCTGATGGACACCCTGGATTCTCAAAGATTTTGCCAAGAAAATACAATCATTGGGCCCCTGCTTGGTCACAGACTTATTCTTGGTGGTTTAGTCATTTTTCAGTCATATTTGACAATCTGTGACCCCATTTGGGGTTTTCTTGGCAAAGATACTTTGTTTGTGATTTTCTTCTCCAGCTCATTTTATAGGCAAGAAAACTGAGGTAAGCAGGGTGAAGTGACTTGCCCAGGGTCACACAGCTAGTAAGTATCTGAGGCTAGATTTGAACTCAAGTCTTCCTGACTCCAGGCCTGGAACTCTGTCCACTGTACCACCCAGATGGCCGCAGACTCACCTGTGGATGAGGCCAAACTCAGAGGCTCCAGCCTCCAGGGGAGGAATTTTTTTTAAACCATAGCAACCCATAACAAGAACAAGACCAACAACAACAACAGCGATAATAATAACAGCTACACTTTATATAGCACCTACTATGTGCCAGCAATGACACTAAGCACTTTATGATTATTATCTCGTTTGACCCTCACAACAGTCCTTGGGAGGCCGGCGCTGTTATTACCCCCATTTTACAGATGAGGAAACGGAGGCAAACAGAGGCTAAATGATTCATCCGGGGTGGCAAATAAATGTGATGACAGCATCTCTCAGAGTATGGGCGGGGGAGAGAAGGAGGCGCAACCCACCACAACAGTATGTTCAGTGTGGTGCAGAGCGTTTGGAATCAGAGACTCCTGGAGACATAACTCTATTTTATTTTACTGTATTTTTTTTGGCTTTTTTTTGGAGGGAGGAAGGCAGGGAAATTGGGGTTAAGTGACTTGCCCAAGCTCACGTGGCTAGTAAGTGTTAAGTGTCTGAGGCGAGATTTGAACTCAGGTCCCCCTGACTCCAGCGCTGGTGCTCTATTCACTGCGCCACCTAGCCACCCCTAGAGACATGAATCTAAATCCCTGCTCCGTCACTTACTACCTTTGGTGATCTTGGGCAAATCACTCCATATCTCTGTTCCTCAGTTTCTTCATCTGTAAAATGAAGGTATTGAAATAAATGGTCTCAAAGGTCCATTCTAGCCATAAAATCTACAATACTATAATCTTGGGTCTACTACTTTCTGCCTGTGTGGACTTGGGTAAGTCCCTTGTTCTCTGCAAAATAAAAGAATTGCACCAGTTGACCTCTAAGGTCCTTTATGGATTAAAATCTGTTGTCCTAAATTGATTTATGCTGTCTCCTAAACATTGTGTGGACCCTCGGACTACTGTCAAAAGAAATTCAATTCAACTCTGAGCATTTACTAAGCTTCTGGGTGCCAGGATACTCTGCTAGGTGCTAGGGAAATGAGATAAAAGTCAAACATCTTCTGCCATCCAGGTACTTACAAACTACTAGGAGAAATGGATCTGTTCTTAGGCATCAGTCCTCACCTAAGCCAAGACCGAAAATCTGGTTATTTGTGCCTCTAATAATTAAGGTAGGCAGACCAGGTTTTAGCATTAAAAAGGCCTTTAGAGAAAAGTTAGTCCAATCCCTCATTTTAGAGACGAGGAAATGGAGGTAATGAGAAATGACTTCCTCAAGGTCACACAGCTAATACGCAGCAAAGCTGGAATTCCTGTCCAGGTCTGCTGACTCAGAAACTAACACTCTGCCTGCTCCTCCAGCTCTCACAGAGCAAAGAGGACCATATGGCCCACGGCCCATGGCCTTATCTAGGTTGGATGCTCTCCTTTTGGGTTTTCACTCTCCATGACCCCTGGGCCTACCAAAGAGTGATGTGGCTTGCTTCCCACTCTGAGGTCGACGTTTGGCAGAGAACTTGGTTCTTTCTCCATCATTTTGTCATTTTCCCCTGATTTGAGCTTCTTAGATTCTGGAAGTGGCTCCATCCCCGTTTCTCCGGCATCTGTGAAAAGACAGAATACATTCAGGGGCAAGAGCTAAGTGTAAAATTTTATTTTAATGAAAAGAGCAACTCTTCATTTGTTCTCCTCTGCTCCAGAACACATTCTTAGTGTGAAGAAATATTTTCTTCTAGAAAGGTTGAAAGCGTTCACATAATCATGAGAGGTGGAAGGGACCAGAGAGGCCATCCAGTCCAGCCTCTATTCCACTAAGAATCACCAGTACATGGTTGTCTGCTTCTGCTTCAAGCCCTCCAGTTACGGGAGAAGATACAGGCAAGTTGGGGGCCAACTAGGTGATGCAGAGGATAGAGCTCTAGATCTGGAGTCAGGAAGACCTGAGTTCAAATCCAGCCTCAGATACTAACTAGCTGTGTGATCCTGGGCAAGTCACTTGACCCTGTTTGCCTCAGTTTCTCCATCTACAAAATGAGAAGGAAATGGCAAACCACTTGAGCACCTTTGCCAAGAAAACCCCAAATGGGGTCCCCAAGAGTTAAACATGGCTGAAATGACTGAACAACAACAAATAAGCAGGTCCAGATCATGAAATCAATGAGTTGTCTTACTGACCTGGGCCAAGAATCACAGCTATAACATAGAGCAGGGATCATCTACAACAACCCCCTTAACCAAAAGAAGAGAAAAGTGGGGCCTAGGATCATACAGGTGGTAAGCATCAGTGGCAGCATTCGAACCCAAATCTTATAACTCCAATTCCAGCACATGATGCATCTAACTTACACTTGCTCTGAAATATCATTTTTCTGATGATCTTAGGATCTGTGATTTTGTCAGTGTGGGGGCTCCGCTCACCTATGCTGACTACCCTCTTTATGTTATTTGATGGATAAACGTTCCCCTGATGGAATGTAAGCTTTTTGAGGACATAGAATGTTTCATCTATGTCTTTGTATCCTCAGTACTCGGCACATAGTAGGTTCCTAAAGACTGATTGCTTCATAAATGCTGTTGAGTTAGTGTGGGGGCTTACACCCACAGTCCTCTGCTGGGGAGATTGATTGAGCTCCAGAGTCCTGAGAGGCATACAATAGGCCTAAAGCCAACTGGGTGTTTGCACCAACAGGATAAATCTCTGGGGGCAGAGAGATGTTGCTGTTGCTCATCCTTTGTTCTGGAAAAAGACCAGTGACATCACGAGGGTGATGTCTTGACCTGTGAATGAATTGGATTTAAGTGAGGCAGAGCTGTGCACAGTTATCAACCTCACTCTCTCCTCCAGAGTCATTGGAATCCAGCAACAAGACAAAAATCAAGACAACTGGTGATGCTCCAGATGAAGTGGGAGACCAGACTGCCAAAGGTGGGGGGCAGTTGGAAAAATGGAGCAGGTTCAAATTTTCATGACAATTGGGATTGAACCTGTGAGTGGTCACTGCATTTCTAGTCAGAGGGAGATAAGGAGATCCAGTCTCAAAGAAAAAAAAAGACCTGTTGATTGACTTATTGACACAGATCACATATAAATTGAAATGCACCTTGGTAGAGGGTCTTCATGAGTTTCTGTGACTGAAGACTGTCACTCTGCCCCTAGCCTTCTGGCAGGAGCCTTTCTGTACTTAATTAACCTGGTCTTTGGATGACTGACATCTGATCCATGTAGGAGATAAGATAGGTAAAGTGCTTTGTAAACCTTCAAATACAATCAAAAGGCTACCATCATCATCATCCTCACCATCACCATCACCATCAACATCACCATCAACAGCATCAGCATCATCACCATTGTCACCGTCATCATCACCATCAACATCATCATCATCACCATCATCATCATCATCATCATCATCATCACCGTCATCATCATTGTCATCATCATCATCACCATCATCATCATCACCACCACCACCATCATCATCACCATCATCATCATCACCATCATCATCATCACCATCACCATCATCATCACCATCCTCATCACCATCAACAGCATCAGCATCATCACCATTGTCACCATCACCATCACCATCATCATCACCATCATCATCCTCACCATCATCATCATCCTCAGCATCATCACCATCATCAACATCATCATCATCATTACTATCATTGTCATTAGATTGTAAGTTCCTTGAGAGCAGGGATTTTCTTTGGCCTCTTTTTTATTCCCAATGTTTTTTGTTTCCATACGCCCTGGCACATACTAGGAATTTGATAAATGTTCATTGAATTGAATTAAATTACCATTATATTTGCCTTTCCAGCTTGGTAAGCATCATGGCAACCTGTGCCCTATTAGCAGATCCTCAGAGAAGAACCCCAGGCCCCTCTATACCAAGATGAAGAATCAGAGCATTTAGATAGTGCCACTAATCCAATTCTGAAACAATGCAGAGCTTTGTGTAAACCCTATGGGGACATGGGTCACATCTCTTGTCAATTGAATTAACTAGGATTCACATTGGTTATCTCATCTCACTTAACAACATTCCTGAAAGATGCAGAAAAGTAGGTGCCCTAATACCCATTTTGCTTAGAGCAAAATGAAGATGGCCCTAGACTTCAAATTTTCTGGTTTCCTGACTCCCACCCCACTCTCATCCCATTCTGACTCCCATAATATTCTTATTATAAAAGCCCAATATTTTAAGACAACAACCCAAATGAGCATACTTTAAGATGAGTAGTTAGCTTAGTTCCTTTGACTATAGGATTACACAAGTGACTTAGAAATAGCAAAATTGCAGATGACCCAAAAAGGCCACAGAAATGCACGGTGGGCATTTAACTAGACTACAGTGTGCTGCTTGTGTGCTAGGGGAGGTCATTGAGGTCATTGAGTCCAAACATCTCATTTTATGAAGAAGAAAACAGAGACCCAGAAAAGTGAGGTGACATATCCTTTGGTCATCCAGCCTGTAAGAACCAGAGGTAGGATTTAACCCAGGTCTTTCTGACTTCAAGTTCAATGCCCTAGCCACTAGACCACACTGCCTTGTGCCCAGGTTGTGACAGGAGACATCATGAAGGATATGTATGACTGGAAAACATAGGATTGATGGGTTTAAGTGACAAAAATGAGGATTAAGAGATTAATAAGAGTCACAGAAACTCAGAATGGGAAGAGACTTCAGTGGCCATCTGGTCCCAGCAGGGCCTAAAATGTCCCTGCTGTAATATGCTTGAAAAATGGTCATCCAGCCTTTGCTTAAAGACTTCCAGGGAGGGCAAAGCCCATAACAAATGAGATATATTAGGCACTTGACAAGCTTATGTCACTTTTAAGTATTATCATTACCTCTTGGAACCAGACATACCCCACTTTAGGATTGCTTTCTTTGCTGGGAAGGTTTTCCCTACATGAAGCCTAAACTAGCCTCTCTGTTTTTTTCTATTTGCTGCTCCTAGTTCAGTCCTTCAGGGCCAAGCAGAATGGGTCTAATGCCAACAGGACCCTTGAATGGTATGAATGGTCTATTACAGTGGTTCTCAACCTTCCTAATGCCGCGACCCTTTAATACTCGTATGTGGGCGTATCTGCATGTGGGCAGACCCGCCTGGAGATGGATAGAGGTATCTCGGTTCCTAAGACCATCGGAAATATGTGTTTTCCGATGGTCTTAGGTGACCCCATTTGACCCCCAAAGGGGTCACAACCCACAGGTTGAGAACCGCTGGTTTATTAAAAGAACCAAAGCAAGTCCACTGACTGAGAGGCTTTGTGAAAAAACATGGTAAGTAGTCTTAGCATAGAATGGGAGGGCAAGGAATGGGTTGTGATCAGCACCATTGAAGGGTGCGCTCATGTTGGTGAGATGACAGCTCCACTGAGAAAGTATTTGAACTTTGAGAATGAGGGCAGGGAGTGAATGACCAGGAGGGCTCAGAGAAGAAACACAGGGAAACTTACTGGGCTCAGGGGTCTTTTCCAGTTCCTTGATTTGCTCCCGTAGTTCAGACAGGGCCTTTTTCTGGCGCTGGATAGTTTCCTCATGACGAAGCCCTTTGCATTTGGTCCCTAGTTCAATGAAGGATGAAGCCTGTGTTTTGGAATTATGAAGAGATTGGCTTTATGCTAGATGAGAATGACCTCACTCTCCCAGAAGCCAAAACAGCCCCACTTCATTGGAGACACACTGTCCCTGAGCACATGAAAAATGGCATCCCAGGCACTTTAGAGAAGAGGGGAAGGCTCCAGCTGAGACAGCAAGGCAGCATTGGGGAGGACTTGAAGCAAGCCCTGTGCTCCCCATCCAGGGCTCATGGGGGTGCAGGATGGCAGAGGGACAAAAGCCTTGGGTTTGGAGTTACAGAGTCAGACTCAGGGGTGGAATGGACCTTTGAGGCTGTCAAGTTCAACCCTCTTATTTTAGAGATAAGGAAATTCAAGCACAGAGAAAACTCAGGATCACATAGCTAGTAAGTATTTGAGGCTGGATTTGAACCCAGATCTGACTGACTCTGAGTCCAGCATTATGCCACCCAGGTAAATAGGTGGCACAGTGATTTGAATGCCAGGCTTGGGATCAGGAAGACTTGATTTCAAATCTAACCTCAGGCCCTTACTGTCAGTATGACCTTGGGTAAGTCACTTAATTTCTGCCTGCCTCAATTTTCTCAACTGTAAAACAGGGAAGATATTTGTACCTACTTCCTGTATATGTTGTGAGGGTCACATGAGATAATATTTGTAAAGGTCTTAGCACAGCACCTGGCACATAGTAGGTGTTTATTCCCTTCTCTTCCCTGGGACAGTTGGATGGCACAGTGGATAGACTCAGGAAGACTCATTGGACACTTCCTAGCTGTGTGACCCTGGACAAGTCACTTAATCCTGTTTGCCTCAGTTTCCTCAGCTGTAAAATGAGCTGGGGAAGGAAATGGCAAACCACTCCGGTATCTTTGCTGAGAAAATCCCAAATGGAGTCACAAAGAGTAGAACACGACCAAATACATGTCCCTTCCCCCAGTTAGCTTGCTGAAGAATAAAAGATGAAAGAAGACTTGAGTTCAAATGCAGGCATAGATGTGTAACCTTGGGCAAGTTCTTTTCCCTCTCTAAGCTTTGGTTTTCTCCTCTGTAGAACGAGGGGGCTGGACTTGACGCTCTCTCCCAAGTTTCTTCCTGCTCTCACTTCTATGACCCTAAAAAAGCATGGCTCTCTTGAGAGTAGGGGGACTTCAAGCATCATGGCAGACGGCAACTGGTGGAAAGCTGAGAAAACAATGTCACTCCCGTAAACATGCTGCTGACATCTTGTTTTGATCCCCATTGACTATTTCAGGTTTTCTGAGCCTCAACTTACTTATTTTGGGGGATGATTTCAGTCTCCATCCTTTTGGTACCTGAACATGGAGCCTTCATTCTACAATACTTTGGACTAATGTATTTGGCAAAAGCCTACCTCTTAAATGATGACAATATCCCCTGCTCTGCCTGCCCACCGACCATGGATGAAGGTGTTGTTTTTCAGCCATGTCTGACTCTTCATGGAACACAGTATGCCAGTACTCTCCCTTGGGTTTTCTTGGCAAAGATACTAGAGTGGTTTGCATTTCCTTCTCCAATGGATTAAGGCAAATAGAGGTAAAGTGGCTTGCCCAGGGTCATGCACCTAGTGGGTGTCTGAAGCTGGATTTACTAGAGCCCAGTGTTCCATCCACTGAGACATCTAACTGCCTCCAAGGCAAACAGGGGTTAAGTGACTTGCCCAGGGTCACATAGCTAGTGAGAGTCTGAGGCTATATTTGAACTCAGTTCTTCCCGACTCCAGACCCAACACTGTATCCACTGAGCTACCTAGATGTCCCTTACTGAAGCTGTACCCAGTCCCTATTCAGGGGAGAGACTAGCCTGTTAAGTGACTTAGCAGGCATCCTGGAAACTTGGTTTCCTTTCACTTAGCCAAAGGGAAAAATCATTCATTTTGGGTAATTTTGACCTGAAATGACTCAGGATCTTCTAAAGGAATACGCCCTGACCTGGGGGGAAAGCAAAGAATGTTTAAACCCACTGAAGTTGGAAATGGAGAAAAAGCCATAGCTCGGGGTTCTCCTCCATCATTCCCCTGGACGGGATCAGACTTTCTGGTTCCTGCTCATGGGACCTTCTGGCTTTGCCAGGGGTGAGAAGAAGGAAAGGAGAAGGAACACAGGTGGAGAGATTGGATGAAGAGAAAGGAAAGGAGGGGCCCAGAGGAAGAAGAGAAGGAGGGGGGAAAAAAGAGAAGGAGGGAAAAAAGGGAGGGAATCATTCTTGAGCTTTTGGGATCAGCACCAAAGTGCAAGATACTGTTCTTCTGAGTCCTCCTCACATTTAGTCTTAAATAAAGGCTTTCTCTACCTTTTTTCCCCCCTAAGCTTTTCCAAAGATTCTATTTGTTGTGATTTTACTACCCTGCTTTGAAAAATCATACTGAATTCCCATCTAAGAGGAGCTTTGAAACAGACAAATTCTGGTTCCGACATTAATCAACTGTATGATCTTGGGCAAATCATATCATCCCTCTGAGTCTCAGATGCCTCATCTGCAAAATAAAGGAATTAGGCTAGATGGCCTCTGAGATCCCTGTAACACTAATATATGACCCTGTGTCTTGTTCTATATTGTTATTGGGCAATAAATTGGTGTAAATGGTTGCCTAACTGTTAACCAAGTGAGTTTATTTCACTGACCCTTGGAAGGTAGAAGAGATTTATCTCAACAGCAGAGGGGATACCAGTACTTCCTTGTGAACCATTATGGCAGGAATGAAAAAAGTCAAGGCACTGTCTATGGCAAGAGATAAAAGCAATGTGATGGGTAAGGCTGCACCAAGGGATCTGAGTCAAGTGGGAAGCCAGTGTTTAGAACACGGGTGGTCAGAACCAGAATAACTAAGTCAAGATCTAGAACACAGGTAGACAGAACCAAGATAGCTAAAATAAGGTCTAGAACAGGGGTGGGGAACCTGTGGCATCAAGGGCATGTGTGGCCTTCTTGGGTGTGGCCTTTTGACCCAGTCCAAGTTTTACAGAACAAATCCTTTTATTAAGGGAATTTCTTCTGTGAAGTTTGGAGTCAGTCAAAGGGCAGCACTTGAGGACCTAGAGGGCCACATGTGGCCTTGAGGCCCCAGGTTCCCCACCCTTGCCTTAGTCAGTTTTACCTTAGAAAGCAGGAAGGAGAGGGAGTTTAGAATGCAGAATTAGAAGAGACTTCTCTTTTTTGTTTCCCATTCCTTCCCCTCCCTTCCCCTTACTTCCTAGTCCATCTTTCTAATTTGTCTGTGGCTAGAGCTTGGGTGGGGGTGGCCAGGTTGCTAGAGCTGAGCCTCAGGGCCATGGCTAGATTTTAAGTAATTTCTCTAACTCAACATAGCTTTGAGAGAGTGAAGTGAGGCGTTGCTTTGTGTGCTGGCTCCCATGCTGAACACCGGTAGAGGCTGCCACAAGCTGGTTGTGGCTGGCTTTATTGCATGTGGCTGCTGTCAGGGTCAGGGAAAGATGCCAAGGAGAAAAGGAAAACAATTGCCTGAGACATTTGGTCTGGCTTCTGAATGTTGACTCAAAAGGTTTTATTTTGGGTACCTTGATTTTCATTTCCATAAAGCCTTCAGTCTAACCAGGTTGGGAAATAAACATTTATCTGCCCTGTCTGTGGCAGAAAAAGCTAACGCCTTAGGGTGGGGCTGCACCCTACAATGACCTTATTAAGGACAATTTTTAGCAACACAAGTCAAGCAATAGGGATCTGTGTGTCTCCTTTTTGCAGTGAAGAAACCTCTTTCCAAAACTGCTTTCCCGACTTTCTTTCTTTACTGCTCTTTCCTGAAGCAAAGGGTTGGAAGGACCTCAGAGTCTTCCTAGGATCATAGCTCCAGAGGTGGGAGGGATTTGGATATAACCGAACAAAAATTATACAGAAGAAACTGAGGCCCACCAAAAGAAAGTGATTTGCCCAAGGTCACATAGGAAACCAGGTTCTCCGACTCCAAATCCACCTTTCCATTGTATTAACTCCCTCTCTTCCCAATCCATAAATAAATGTACTCCATAGGGCAGACATTCTCAACCTGTGGGTTGTGACCCCTTTGGGGTTGAACCCTTTCACAGGGGTCACAGGGGTCGCCTAAGACCATTGGAAAACACATATTTCTGATGGTCTTAGAAACCTCTATCCGTCTCCAGGCGGGTCTGCCCACATGCAGACACGCCCACATACGACTATTAAAGGGTCGTGACATTAGGAAGGTTGAGAACCATTGCCATAGGGGATCAGGATTGGTCTTGGGATTTCAGTGTACTGGATGAGGACACTTCCTCTAATTAATTCAGATGAGTATTTTCTCTGTAACTTACAGAGTTGCCTAGGATACTGGGAAGTTTAATGACTTGCCCAGGCACGTCTGTCCAGACTAGAACCCAAGTCTCCCTGGCTTTGAGGCCAGCTCTCTGACCACTCCACAAGCCCACTTCCATGTTTTCTGTGCTCTAGACAAACTACACTAATCACCGACTTCTGCTCTCCTTTTCTCCTTTCTTGCTTCTGCCTTTGGTCATGGTTTCACTCATAACTTGAATGGACTCTCTACTCTCTCCCAGCCAAGTTCCGTATTTTTATCTTTTGCCATCTTCCCTTCCTTCAAGAACCAGCTCAGCTGTCACCTTTCTTCCATAAAATCTGCCCTTATTCCCTTAATTAGAAGTGATTCTTCACTCCTCAAATATTTTGGGGCACTTTGTTGGACCATTCCTATGAAATCTACTCATTCAAAGATCTGTACCATAGTCCTTTATGTACATGTCTCATCCCTTGCAAATGTCAGTAGCATCAGAAATGCCTTTATTTTCAGGCATCTCTCCCTCATTCCCTTTCCTCCTTAAGAACGCTCCTTGAGGGTAGGGCATTTCTCATCTTTGTATTCTCAATACTTCATAATCAATGCAGCAAGCATTTACTAAGTACCTACTACGTGTCAGATCCTGTGCTAGGTGCTGGAGAATATGTTAGCAGTGGTATAGTCGCGAAAGCAGTAGCTTTGGATTCAGATGACTGAGGTTCAAATCTCCCCTCAGTCACTTACTCTTCATGTGACCCTTGGCAAGATGTATCTTTGGGCTCCCATTTCTTCATCTGTTAGTTAAATAAGGGAGTTATACAAGATAGTCTCAGAGGTCTGTTCTAGCTCTAGGTCTCATACCCTTGATTCTTTTCCAGATGTCGGTCACCTAATTTGTGAAATAGGGTGGGGGTAGGGAGTTTGGACTAGGGGGTCTGTAATATTCTTTCCAGGTCTAAATCTGTGATCCAGTGATCCTGTCCTTGAGATGCTTGAATTCTGCTGGGGGCTGGGAAGGGAAACAGCTTGTATAGAGATAGATAATTACAAAATATATTAAAAGTATTGCTGGGGGTGGGGGAATAGGACACTATTGATGAAGACTCAATCTGAGGGCTATGAACTTATATATATACATATATATTATACACACATATTTATCTCTATCTCTATCTATAACTATATATCTCTATTTCTATTTCTGTATTTCATCTCTCTGTCTCTTTATCTCTTTTTCTGTCTCTAGACAACTGAATTTCAATGTAACTGGTTTCCTTTGTAATACTCGGCATTTTATTTTAAGCATTTAAAACATGATTTTGAGCAGGGCTCTCTATAGGCTTTACCAGCCTGCCTAAGGGGTCAGTGACAGAGAAAAGGGTAAGCAGCCCTGGGCTTGGGGGATCAGGGAGAACATGGGGACTTCTTATGCACAGTAGGTGCTCTATAAATATTTGGTGAATTTGATTGAATGGATAGGGATAGAAATCACTAAGCAAGCACCCACTTTCTGTGCATTTGGGTCCCCACCAGCAGTAGGTCATGCAGTGGGGCTACTCACCTCTTTGTTAAAGATGTACACGTCATTCTGAGTACCATCCACTTGTATCCCCACATCACACATGGTGCAGATCTTTTTGATTTCTACAGAGATGGAGTTTCTGAAGCCAGAGGGAATGGGAGGGGCTTTTTAATATGGAGCAACTGAATCAAGTTTAGGGGAACACAGATCCCTTTGATAAATACCACATCCTGCAGACTCAGATAAGAGGGGAAAAGGAACTGTATTTTCACCCCAAACTGAAGGTGCTTAATGTTAAGGGGAGTGGAAGCTCCTTGAGGGCAGGAACCATTTTGTTTTGACCCCTTCCTAACTACCCCTTGCTCCATGCCCTCAGGCATGTTAGGGAGCCCAGAAGGGACACTCCTTAGACTTTGCAGGATTCCATAGTGTCTTTTGGCTATGGGCATGTACCTTAGATACTCCTGTAAGCTTTCGACTTCATTGTTCTTTTTCTCCACCAGGCTGGACATCTGAATCAGCTTCTCCTTCAGCTCACTCAGCTCCTGCTCCTGTTGCTGAATCAGGAAGAGATTCTGGCCCATCTCTGCTTTTAGCTGCTCATCATACTCAGCTGAAAGGGACAGGAAGCCCCACACCTGAGAACTGGTACATGAACAGTGTAGCCAAATGTACCAGACCCACAATAACAGAAGAGACAGAGATACATCCTAAAGGTTATTCAGGGAACCACAGAACCCCAGATCCAGAGCTATAGGGGACCTCAGAGGTCACCTACTGCAGCCTCTTCTTTTTACAGATGGATGAAGAGGTGGAAAGGACCTTAGAGGTCACTTAGTCCAACTCTCTCTCTTTTTTTTTTTTTACAGATGTGGAAACTGAGGCCCAGGAGGGTTAAGTGACTTATCAAGCATCTAGAAAATTTGGCTTTCTTTCATATGACCAAAGGAAAAAGTCACTTGTACTGGTTGAGTCTGGTCAGAAATGATTTAGGGGATTTTCTGTAGGTGTAGACCCTGACCCAGGAGACCAAAACTCAGAGAATATTTGAAAGGTTCAAGATAGGAGAAAAAACCAACAATGGGCACCACCCCCTTCCATCAAAAATGACAATCTGCCTCTTAAACCTGACTAGGCCCCCTCACTCCTGCTCACAGGGCCTTCTAGCTTCGTCAAGGTTGAAAGAAAAAAAGGTGGGGGGGAGAAATACAAAGGAGAAATATGTAAAAGAGCAAAGAGTACAGGAGCACGGAAGAGAGTAACGCAAAAAAGGAGAGATGGAGGAAGAAGCAGGGGGAGGAGGGGATGGAGGAGGAGAAGGAGGAGGAAAGGTCTGATCCAGAGCATTTGGCATCGGTGTAGAAATGGGAGAGCCCTGTTTTTCCTGTTCCTTCTCAATCACCCTCAACTTCAAGAACTGGTTTAACCACAAGGTACAAAATACTGGACCTTCTGTCTGCTTAAAAGCAGAAGATACATTTCCCAAACTTTCTCTTTCCCTTAAAACAAAAAACAAGCAAACAAACAAACCAAAGAACTGGTTCTTAAATAAAATCCTCATATCTGAACCAGAGGGATGGCCTAATAGCTCAAAGCCTGAAGGTCAATGAGGGTTGGGCATAGGATTTCTCTCTGAACTTCACTAAGATTCTGCAATAGTGGGATTTCTATAACTACCTCAAGTCTAAACTGTTTCATATTTCCTTATTTCCTTGAAAT
Organism: Pseudochirops cupreus; assembly: GCA_028627135.1. NCBI lineage: Eukaryota > Metazoa > Chordata > Mammalia > Diprotodontia > Pseudocheiridae > Pseudochirops > Pseudochirops cupreus. Next base: position 87,756 of record JAQQSU010000034.1, on the reverse strand, counting down.
AAGAACAATTTCAAGATATCTCTTCAAGAATTTGCACCTAGAGGCAAACCATAGCATTTAAAGTTGGGGAGAAATTGTAATAAGAGGGATCTGAAAGACTGGAATGTCAAAGCTGGAAGGGGCCTTAGAACAGAGAATGTCAGAGCTGGGAGGGCCCTTAGAACACAGGATATCAGAGCTAGAAGGGACCTGAGAACATAGACTGTTAGAGCTAGAAGAGAAATCATAAAATATCAGGCCTAGAAGGGACCTTGGCATATAGGTCTCAAAGGGCCCAATTCTTACATTTTATATATGAAGAAACTGAGGTCCAGAGAGGGAAACAAAGTATCCCCAATTTTCTCCAATGAGATGCCTCCTCCAATAGTACCAGCAAACCTTGTAGTATGAGTGTTGATAGAGGGGTAACATTCATTGTGTAAGATTTTCCCTTAGGTCCCTCACTCTCAGAGCCAGAAAATTCTACACCAAAGCTGTGGATGTTGAATCCTCAACAAAAGTCATATAAATGAAGAAGAGAAAGCGTTTCACCAATGACTTGTAGCCACAGAATTTTCATATACAAAGTAAGTTACTTCGCCTTTTTCCCCCCTTATGGCATCTTGGGATCCTCAGTTGAATGGCCAAGTGTGCTGTGTGGGCATACCTTTTAATCTAGATATCTTGGTCTGGCTTTTGAAAAGGTCCATTTTTAGGGTGGTGATGAGCTCGTGCTGGGAGATGAGCTGTTTCTGTGCAGCCATGAATTCTTCGCTGAAATCAATGAAACAGGGGTTTCATTCATCAGTTCCAGTCCCATATAGTTTCTTATGAAAAGGATCTGTCTTGAGGCAAGGTCTGGGAGACTACAAGGAGAACTCTGATTTTTCAAAAGCTTGATGAAGTCTTCCCAGGGTGTGTGTGTGTGTGTGTGTGTGTGTGTGTGTGTGTGTGTGTGTGTGTGTGTGTGTGTGTTACTAAATGGAGAAAGTCATAGGGTACCATACTGGGAAAACATTGGTAATCATTGGAACAGAGGGCATGAAACAAACCCTTCATGGAATGGAAGGACTCATGGGACAAAGAATGTCAGAACCAGAAGGGGTCTTAGAACATAAAATGTTAAAGCTTAGAAGGGAGCTAGAGCATGGAACATCAGAGCTAAGTAGCAACTTAGGACACACACTGTTGGAACTGGAAATTAGAATATGAAATATTAGAGCTAGGAGCAGTTTTTAGAACTGGAATGGTCATAGAACCTAGGATACCAGCTCTGGGAGGCATCTGAGGGCATGGAATGTCAGATTTAGATGGAGCCTTAGAGATGATCTAGTACAATCTCATCATTTTATAACAGGAGATACTGAGGCCAGACAGGTGATGTGAGTGGATAAATTCACACCAGTTTATCCTAGTTCTTAAAACGAGTAAATTTGGGGTTGAGGTTTGTTGTATTGCAAACAATAGGGGTGGGAGAAGATAACTCTGTTATTGAGCACTAATGGTTCGGACTGATAATCTGCAGTGGACTGGTTCTGTATGAGAAAAGATTCCACACATTCTGCGAAACGAAAAGTTGGACCCAGAGGCAGGCAAATGGGTAAACTGATGTAGACTGAAGGAATTGATATCTCCTATGAAAGTCAAGGATTGACCCTGTCTCTTCAGTGACTGGAATTTAGTACTAAAGTCAAACATACAAGAAGACTGGCCAATGGCAAGGGGCATTATTTTATTTTTAAAGTTTCTGACCAATCACATCCCATACTATCTCTTCCTATATTATAGATTCCCTCAGTATAGTATCATATCATTTATAGCCAGAAGGGACTTTAGAGATGGAATGTCAGAGTTGGGAGGGCCCTTAGAACATGGAATGTCAGAGCTGGGAGGACTTTAGAACACAGAATGTCAGAGCTGGGAAGGCATGCCTCTATTCTAGTGTTCTCTAGTTTTTCTCCACACGTACTGGGAATTTTCCTAAGTAGAATGCTAGCTCCCAGTGTGGGGGGAGACCATCTTATCTTTTTAATATTTTCTCTTAGTGCATACACTCTTTGAGGGTAGGGACTGTGTCTGATTTCTGTTGCTATAATGGAGCACCATGCCTTGATGCTACAGTTCCAAGTGCTTAAATATTTAATTGGCTGGAATCCAAAAAAAGCTTGCCAAATGAAACATTTAGCAATCTGAAACTTGGCCTATTTCTCACGAGCCAGTAAAGCTTCTAATGAACTTTTGCATCCTATAATGGGAACTTGAGCTAACAGGAAAAAAAGAGCATAATATTTCTAAGGATACTTACATTAGATAGTCATATGACTTTCCAGTGACAAGAGTCTTTAGCAAAGGATCTTTCTCTATTTCCTTTTGAACTATTAAAGAAATGCACAGTGGTTTTAATCATTATACAAATCAGGGAATCAAAGTACTCTTGAAGTTACCTAGGCTAACCCAGAGGAAAATCTAGACAGTCTATAACATCTCTGAGAATCGGTCATCCAGCTTTTGCTTGATGATTGCTAATGGTGGGGAAATTACTATGCCCCACTGAAGCCCAAATGGCTTTTGGACAGCTCCCATTTGCAGGAAGATTTTCCTTACTATTGAGCCTAAATATCTGCTTCTCTACAATTTTGGTCCAGTGTTCTCAGTTCTTCCCTTTGGGTGCCATCAGAACAAACCTAATCCCTCACTCACAAGAAAGACCTTCAAATACTTGAGGACAGTCATTCTCTCCCCACCCCCAAACCTTTTCTTTTCCAGGCTAAATTATCCTGTTTTCAACTCTTCCTTATAGGACATAGTGTCCAGTCTTCTCACCATCTACTATACCCTTCTCTGAAGTAGCCTTCCTGAAAGAAGATGTGGCACCTAGAACCAATCACAATTCTCAATATGTGCTATGATCAGGGAAGAGAACAGAGGAAATGTTGCATCCTTTTTCCTGGAAGCCATAGTTCTTTTTTAAAAAATTTATTTACTATTAGTTTACAACTTTCACTTTCACAAGTTTTTGAGTTCCAAATTTTCTCTCCCCCCACCCCCATAGCAGCATGCAATCCAATATAGGTTCTACAAATACCTTCACATTAAGCATTAGTCAACTCGTAAAGAATTATAACCAATGGACTGAACGATGAGAAAGAAGGAATAAAACAAAACAAAAGAGAGAGAGAAAGTAGCTTGCTTCAATCTGCTTTCAGACTCTGCATTTCTTTCTCTAGATGTAGATGGCCATCATGAGTCCTTTGGAGTTGTCTTATAACCTTACATTGCTGAAATGAGCTCAGTCTATCAAAGTCAGTCATCACAGATATGATGCTTCTATAATTATGTACAATGTTCTCCTGGTTCTGCTCTCCTCACTCAGCATCAGTTTATATAAGTCTTTCCAGGTTATTATGAAGTTCATCTGCTCATTTCTTATAGAACAATAGTATTCTATTACATTCATATGCCACAACTTGTTCCGCTATTCCCCAATTGATGGGCATCCTCTTGACTTCTAATTCTTTGCCACCACAAAAAGAGCTGCTACAAATATTTCTGTATATATGGGTCTTTTCCCCACTTGTATGATCTCTTTGGGAGACAGCCCTAGAATGGAAGCCATAGTTCTATCAACCATATTCATGTTATAGGTGGAGCTGAGAGTGGGGTTGCCATATTGGAAGGAAGCTGATCCTGCCCTGACTCTGTGTGGACTATTTCTGGAAGTATGGTGTAATGTTTGGTGGAAGCAGGTTGTGAGGATGAAGTAATAGGAAAAATTATGGAAAATTGATATGTCTTGAGGGTCAAGCCACACCAGGATATAAACAACAGGCCGGTAAGTCCAAGATGGGGTATGATCAGAGCAGGTGTGGACAGACTCCCCACCTTCCAGGGCTGTTCAACAACAAGCGTTCATCAAAGGCTGACTGTGTGTCAAGCACTGTGCTAGGTGAAAGGGACATAGAGACAAAAATGAAAACAGTCCTTGCCCTCAGAGAGTTTATATTCTATTGGAAAGAAACAATAAATAGAAAATATGTGCAAAATAACAGAGTGAGGTGTTAGTAAATGAGAGAAGGGGACCTCATGGAGAAGGGAGCATTGAGCTAAAAGACAGGTGGAAAGTAGGGACTCTTTTTTTTAAAATAAATTTTTTATTGATAGTCTTTTTTTTTAAATTTCTCCCATTAACTCCCTTTCTTCTCATAGAAAGTTAGCCCATACAACAAATAATATTTTTTTAAGGAAAAAGAGAGAAAAAAAGCAGGAAAACTGCTCTATACACTGAAAATATCTGAAATTTCAAAGTACAATGTCCCAAACTGTGGAGCTCCCAGCTCTGCACAGACCATGAGTGCAAAGGAGATGGTTTCCCCTTGTGTTTGGAGCCCCACTTGTCCTTTGTCATTTTGTAACATCCACTTTGATGGTTTGGGGCTTATTCTTTCCATTTCCATTGCTGAGGTTCTTGTGGATATTATTTTCTTCCCTCTGAATCAGGTTGTGTTGATCTACTCAGTCTTCTCTGTGGTCATCACTTTTTTCATTTCTCATAGCAGAGTAATATTCCATTACATTCATGTACCACCATTGGTTTAACCATTCTTCAAAATGATGAGTATCTACTTAGAGTTTGCTTGGCTAAGATACTGGAGTGGTTTGCTATTTCCTTCTCCAGCTCATTTGGCAGATGAGGAAATTGAGGGAAACAGGGGTAAGTAACTTGCCCAGGGTCACATAGTTAGTAAGTGTCTGAGGCTAGATTTGAACTCATGAAGAAGAATCTTCCTGACTTCAGGCTCAGCACTCTATCCACTGTGTCACCTAGCTGCCCTTGCTTCAGTTTCATCATCTGTAAAAGTAGCTGGGGAAGGAAATGGCGAATGACTCCAGGATTACCAAGAGCCCTCCCCCAACAAAAAGGGGGTCACAAAAGGCTGGACATAATGGTAACAATTGAACAATAACAAAATCAGAGAGGAGAACTAAATCTAGGTCCTTTGACTCTAGAGCTCTTTCCAGCGTCCTACACTGAGGAAAGAATGTATTCCTGGCATGGGAGACAATGTCTACTTAGGCCCAGGGATGAGAGATGGAATGGTAGATGGAAGGAGCAGCAAGCAAACCAGTTTGACTAGAATGTAGAGTGCTCAGAGGGGAATAATGTATAATAACCTAGGAAAGGTGGGTTGGTATTAGAGTATGAAGGGCTTTACATGTAAGTGGAAGGATTTATCAGAGAGGTAACAGGGACTGAGTGGAACTTTTTGAGCTGGAAGATGACATGGTCAGAGCTGGACTTTAGGAATGACCCTTTGACAGCTATATAGAGGATGGATCAGAGGTGGAGAGATTGGGTGCAGGAAAGCAAGTTAGAAGGTGATTGTAATAGTCCAGGTGAGAGTGATAAGGGATTGTTCTATTCCCTCCTACCCTATGTTTGTGGCTGTATGAGTAGAGAGAAGGGGGCATGACAAAATGACAAGATTTGGCAACCAATTGGCTATAGGAGGTGAATGAGTGTGAAGAGCTGAAGATATATCCCTGTTTGCAAACCTGAGTGACAGGGAGGGTGGTGGCATCCTCAAACAAAACAGGGAGGTATAATTAGGGGAAAGACAATGAGTTCTGTTTGGACTTACCAAGTGGAGATATCTATGGGACATCCATCTGGCAACGTCCAGTGGGAAGCTGGTTATGTAAGACTGGAATTAGAGGGAAAGAATAGGTCTGGCTATATGTGTAATGGTGGACTGACCAATGAGGCCAGTCCTTCTGAGCACGCACAGAATACCTGACTGATATAATTCCCACGAGGACTTCAGAAAGTGTGTGGGTATTCTGTAACTGGTTCCAGTCTGCTAACTATATAGTGAAAAGGAATGTTTTTGAGTAGCTTCCTAGCTGGAATTTGGGGCACATTCAAAACGAACTAATGGACCAGAACTTCTTTCTTCTCTTGATCTGACTTAATTTCTGCCTGGCAATGCTCTGGTGAGAGAAAAGAGTCAGTACTGGAAAGGAAAGGTCATGGGCCCTTCCCATCTGAGGCTGACATATGGCCCTCAGAATATGTTCCTTTGTTTTAGATGAGGAGATAGGAGAAGGATGTCTGGGAGTAGATCTCAGACTGGGTTTTTCAGTCAGTTCAGCATTAATGCTCTGAGGAGCAAGAAACAGTGTTTGTAAAACAGTTCATCAGTAGCTAATATAGGGACTCACCCAGCATTAATCCCTACATTTGGACCTAAACTTGGGGGGAGGTGTGTGTGTGAAGGGACCAGCACTATATAGAAACTGTTAGGTATGAGCCTGATCTTTCTAGAGACTGAGCTGTATGGGAGAGAATGTGCCCCCAAGTACTAGGGGAAAGTGTTTGTGTTTTTGTTATTGCTATATCTTCTAAGTAAGCATCTCTTTATAAAAGCTAGTCACTGTTAATTGATTAAATGGTGCTGGAGTCCTAGTCATTGGTGTTTAACAGTTGTTGTGTGGGAAGATATCAGAATGGGAATTTAAGTTAACAGTATTAGAGAAAGACTCCCCAACCTTTTAGGGGTATCCCAAGAACCCTGAAGGGGAGATGTAGTCAATCAAGTCCAGGAAGAGTGAGACTAGAGCTGATTGCTATCTATCTATCTATCTATCTATCTATCTATCTATCTATCTATCTATCTATCTATCCATCCATCTGCCCACCCATTCATCCATCCATCCATTCATCCATCCACCCACCCATCCATCCATCTATCTATCTATCTATCTATCTATCTATCTATCTATCTATCCATCTCTGTCTATCTACACATATACACACATATATACACACACATATATACTTACAGACACACAGACACAGACACACATATTTTTGCTATGGATCTGATAATCTTCCATTTTGAGATGATAATCAAACCCATGGGAACTGACAAGATCAGTAAAAGTATAGAAAGAGAAGAAATGACCACCTTGGACAGAGAGCCCCAGGCTCTAAGCATAGTTAAGGGGTGGGACATGGGCAATCATCCAGCAGAGAAGATGGGGAAGGAACTGCTGGATAAGTAAGAGAAGAAGCAAGAGAGAGCAAAGTCATGAAAAACAGTGGAGGAAAGAGCACCCAAATCAAGAAGATGATCAACAGTGTCAAATGCTTCAGGGAAGTAGAGACAAATGAGGACTGCAAAGAAGGTCACTTGGTGTAGTGATTAAGAAATCAGTGGTCATTTTGGCGAGAGTGGTTTTAATTGAATTACTGATATTTGAAGCCAGATTACAGAGGACTGGGAAACTAACGGGATAAAAGGGAATGCAGGTAATGAGTGCCTGAGGCTTTTAATGAGATAACGTATGTAAAGCACTTTGCAATTTAAAGCACTCTATAAATGTTAGTTATCATTCTTATTTTTAGGAGTTTGGCTGTGAAAGGGAGAAGAGAAATAAGATAATAACTTGAGAGAATGGTAGAGCTAAATGGTAGAAAGCTTTTATTTTTATTTTAAGGATGCAGAGACCTGCAGGGAAGAAGACAATCAATCAATTACATGTTTATCAAGTGCCCAACTATGTGCCTAGCACTCAGATTACAGGCATTATATAATGAATGACGAAGTCTCTACTCATAACGAGTTTACATTCTAATGAGAGAAACGAGTATGAGAAATGATTATTTCTCACGTGTCAATAACTAATTACTGAATCAGAACCAAGATTTTTCCCCTTTTCTACTTCCTCATCCAGAAGTCAACCAGTATGGGAAATCTTTCTCATAGATTTACCCAGTCAGGATGGCTGAGATCTAACCAAAGACAGTAAATGAAATTCTAAGTTTGGGCTAATGGAGGCATTCCAGCTCATCGTGTTTGCTTAGATAGATCTGGGAAAATGTGGATCTTTCCTTTTGTCAAACAGGTGATTTGGAAATTGATAAGTGTCTTTGACCAAAATGTGGGTGATCCAAGTCATGAGACCTTCGTTGTAATATAGCCCACTCTCTCATTATAATATTAATTCCCTCATTAATTGTTAACCAATTAGAGTTGATTGCCACCCTCAGGAATATCTGTTCTTCCAAGGGCATGAAAACTATAAGCCTACCACCATGAGGGGTCTTTGGTCTAAGAGAGATGACTAAATGACCATCCTTTTATTAATAAATATGCTGGCATTATTAGTAAAATGGTTAAATTACCCAGAAATTTTGTCTCTTGAACCTTTTTAAATGCCACAAAGTACATATATATGTATATGTGTGTGTATACATACAGCAGAAATGTAAAGTTAATAAACTATGTATGTATACAGATAGTCAAATATAAGGTAGCTTGGTAAAGCGGGCACTGACAATGGTGGGCAGGGAGAGGGGCGGGAAAGTCAGGAGAGGCTTCATGCCAGAGATGGGACTTGAGCTGCATAGTAAAGGAAGAGGGAGACTTATGTGAGGCAGAGGTTAAGGAAGGGGAACATTCCAGGCAAGGGGGAAAGAAAGGCCAATGGGAAGGCAGGGAGATGGGAAAAGGAGTGTTGCATGTGAATAACAGTTTAAGTCAGTCTGGCTGGATCATGGAGTGTAGGAGGATGAATAATATCCATGAGTTTAGTAATTTAGGTTGGGACCAGATTGTATAAAAGCTGAGCAAAAGAACTTATGTTTTCTCCTAGAGGCAACAGGAAACCACTAGAATTGATTGAATAGGGGTGCCTCATGATTAGTTCTGTGTTTAAGGAAAATTCCTTTGGCAGAAGCATGTAGGATGAACTGTCATGGAAAGACTTGGGGCATTGAGTCCAGTTAGGACACAGTTGCTAATGTAGGTAAGAGGTGATGAGGGCCTAAATTAAGGGGGTAGAGAAGGGATTGGATGTGAGGCATGTTGTAAAGGCAGAAAATGCAAGATCTGGCAACTGATGTGAACATGAGGGGAGAAGGAAAATGAGAAGTACCATGGTTAAGAACTTGGGAGATCGCAAGAATAGTGGAGCCTTCGAAATGAGGACATATGGAAAAGATAATGAATTTAGTTTTTGACATATTGAGTTTAATTTGTCTCTGGGACACAAAAGGTAACCAAACTATGCACACCCTTTGATCCAGCAATACCACTGCTAGGTCTGTATCCCAAAGAGAAGATAAAAAGGGAAAAGGACTTACATGTGCAAAAATATTTATAGCAGCTCTTTTTGTGGTGGCAAAGAATTGGAAATGGAGGGCCTGCCCATCAGTTGGGAATGACTGAACAAGTCGTAGTAAATGAATGTAATGGAATACTATTGTGCTATAAGAAATGATGAGTAGGTGGATTTCAGAAAAATCTGGACTTATATGAACTGACACTGAGTGAAGTGAGCAGAACCAGGATAATATTGTACATAATAACAGTAATATTGTACAATGATCAGTTTTATTACACTTAGTTCTCAGCAATTCAATGACAAAGACAATTCCAAAGGACTCATGACGAAACATGCTAACCACATCCAGAGAAAGAATTATGGAGTCTGAATGCAGATCAAAGCCCACTATTTTCACTTTTTTTTTGTTTTTTCTTTCTCATGGTTTTTCTCTTTTATTCTGATTTTTTTCACATGACTAATATGGAAATATGTTTGACATGATTATATTAGATTGCTTGCTGTCTTAGGGAGGAGGGAGGGAAGGGAGAAAGGGAGAAAATTTTGAAACTCAAAATTTTACAAAAATGAATGTTGAAACTATCTTTACGTAGCATTGAAAAAAAATACTTTTAAGGGAAAAAAAAAGAAGTCTCTGGGACATCCAGTTTGAAATGACCCATTGGCAATGTGCAGCTGAAACCTGGGGGAGAAACTGAGTCTGCACGTATAGTTCTGGGAGTCCTATCCATCATTAAACCCGAGGAAGCTTATGAGATTACCAAAAAAGAGAGAATACAGAGAGAGAAGAGAAAGGAGACCAGGACAGAACCTTGGGGAACACCAAAAATTATGGGGCATAATATAGATGATAAGCTAGCGAAGAGATTGAGGAGAGGTCAGAGAGGTAGGAAGCAATCCAGGTGAGAGTAATATCTGAAAAGTGAGAGAGAAGAGAAGATCCAGGAGAAGAGAGTGGTTGGCAGTGTCAAATGCTACAGAAAGGTCTGGAAAGATTAGAATGGAAGTTTGGCAATTAAAAGTTCGGAGTGGTTTCAGCTGAGTACTGAAGTCAGAAATCAGATTGCAAGGGGTTGAGGAGAGAGTGAAAGAAAGAAGACAAGGAGGGGATAGACAATTAGAAAGGACAGGGAATGACTGTAAGGGCAAGCTCCTAGAGAAAACAGGAGGGGATAAAGTCAAGGGTACAAGTGATAGGGTTAGCCTTAGTGAGAAGGGTCATGTCATCAGAGACAAGAGTGAAAGAAAAGGGAGCAGCTAGATGGCACCATAGTGTATAGAGCATTGGCCCTGGAGTCTGGAATCAGGAGGACCTGAGTTCAAATTTGGCTTCAATGACTAGCTGCAAGACCCTGGGCAAGTCACTTAACCCTGTTGACCTCAGTTTCCTCATCTGTAAAGTGAGCTGGAGAAGGAAATGGCAAAAGAACCCAGTATCTTTGCCAAGAAAACCCCAATGGGATCATGGAGAGTCAGACGTGACCGAAACAACTCAACACCAGATATAGCATTAGAAATATTTTGTTTGATCCACCACAACCCTGGGAGGTAGGGGCTATTATTATTCCTATTTTACAGATGAGGAAACTGAGGCACATAGAAGTGTAGGCACTTGCCCAGGGTCAGAGAGCTAAGTAAGTGTGTGAGACAGGATTTGAACTCAAGTCTCCCTGATTCCAGGCTCAGTGCTCTATTTACTACATCACCCAGTTGCCTCATAATTCTAGTGCTAGAAGGGACCACAGACGTCATCTAATCCAATCCCTTCATTTTACAGATGAGGAAACTGAAGCTTCTGGGGGTTAGATGATGTGCCCAAAGCTGCACAGGTAGTAAGAATGAAAGGCAGAATTTGAATCCAGGTCCTCTGACTCCAGGGTCACTGTTCTTACATCTCTGTTTCATGTGCTTTTTCTAGAAGTAGAATACAATATGGGAGTGATTCAGGTTGGGGGTTCGGTGAGGCATGAAGGGGAGAAGGGATTGGGGAAGGAATTCAAGAAAAGAAGACAGCGTAACATTGAGCCAATAAACCACAGGGTCAAGATTGGGAATGAGCCAAAGGGAAGCCGGAGCAGAGGTGATGGTCTAGGGAGGACTGGGAGCGGGGAGGAAGGCCCAAAAGTCATGCTGAGGATCAAGAACAGATTTCGGGGCACTGAGGCACAGGGGGAGATGGCAGGATAGCCAGGTGATGGTTGGATAAGAGAACTGTAGTGTTCCTGATGGTGGTGTTCTTGAACACCTGGGGGTGATGTTGAGCTCAATGTTAATGATGATGATGAGATTTGTGTAGCCTACTATGTGCCAGGCACCTTGCTAAGCCCTTTACAAATATTATCTCCTTTGAGATAACTATGAGAGCTTGGTGCTATTATTATCCCCACTTTACAGATGAAGAAAATAAGGTAAACACAGATGTTTATTATGGTTTGTCAGGTGCTTTACCTCATTATTGTCTCGTTTTTATCCTCACAACATCCTTGAGAGGTAGATGCTGTTATTATCCCCATTGTACAGAAGAGGAAACTGAGACAGTGTACTGGTAATGGAATTTAAAGATCCCCTTGTATTGACTTGGTTTTGGAGTTAAGTGTTAAAACCCAGAGCTTGTGAATCCCACTTGTGTGATGGACTTGTTGATGTGAAGAGAGATTGGGCTGAACTGGGAGGAGCTGGTGCCGTGGATTTAGAGAGAGGGCCCAAGCAGAAAGAGGCAGAACTTTTGGGGAGCAGCATCGTGGAGGCAGAGGGAGAGAGGAGAATTGCTGGGGGCCAGAGTCGCTGGGGGAGAGAGAGAGAGAGAGAGCTGCCAGCAGAGGTTGCCCACTTTAAGTGACTTCCCCAGGGCCACCACGCTAGAATGTGACTGTCACTGTGTGTGGTTGAAATCAAAGGAAAGGAGGAGGAGGCTATTGCTCTTGGAAGTCAGGATGTTTGAGAGATAACAACATGGATATTGAAGTACCCAAGTTTGAAGGCAGGGAAGTAGAGGAGAAACCAAGGAACGAGCTGCTAAACTTCTTGAGAAAGATACCATTGTGTGGTCCTGTGGATACAGGCCTGGATGTAGAGTCAAGAAGACCTGAGTTCAAACTCTGCCTTACTAGCTGTGTGAGTCTGGGCAAGTCTGACTCAGTTTCCTCATCCGTAAAGTGAGAATAATAATAGCCCTTACTTCCCTAGGTTGTTGTGGGGATCAGCGAGATAATATATGTGAAGCACTTTGCAAACATTAAAGTGCTACATCAATGATGGCTATTAGGATTATTAGAAAGGAGAAAGGATGAATTGTGGACCAGTAAATAATTCCTTTTTTTCGTAATAGTGGAGGTGAATTTGGGCCATTCTGCTCTCACTCTGTCACCCATTGCCCTTTGTGACCAACGGCACATATCGAAGAAGCAGGGACTCGGAGTGGGAAGGCAGGGAGGGGAGAAGCTGGAGCTCTCAGTCCCACACCCTCATGATACAAATGAGGCCTTGTAAGTGACTTAGCCAGGGTCACACAGTAGGAGGCAGAGCTGGGTTTTCAGACCAGGCAGGTCCTCTGACTGAATCTTTTGTGATTCTTATTATGATGTAAGTTTGTCTGTTTTATAAAGGGTTTGGGGTCATGTTTTGTAGATTTGTTTTTAAAAATTGTTAATAAATTTCAATTTTAAAAAATTGCTGCCTCCAAGGCTTAGAAACAATATTGAAACCAAGTGATCTAATTACTGATCAATCAATCAACTGCTTCATGTATATCAGGCATTCCTCCGGGCATTAGGGTTCAAAAGTCACAGGATAAAAACAAATCATGGCCATAACAGGATGAAGACGATACCTGTGGGGCAGCTGGGTATTGCAGTAGATAGAATGCTGTCCCTGGAGTCAGGAGGACCTGAGTTCAAATTCAGCCCCAGACACTAGCTGTGTGACGCTTAACCCCAACTGTCTCCCCCTCCCCCTCAAAAAGACCATACCCGTGATTTCACTAATAATGGGAATTCCTGGTGAAGAAACTCCCTGTAGCAATGAAGGTTGGCACCATCTCAGCAACTTTGTGTTTTAAAGAATTAATGTGGTTGAGTCATTTCAGATATGTCTGACTCTTGGTGATTTTTTTTTTGTCTTCCCCCCTCCAAAAAGGATGTCACTTCATCCTGTTTGCCTCAGTTTCCTCATCTATAAAATGTGCTGGAGAAGGAAATGGCAAACCACTCCAGGATCCTTGCCAAACCCCACCCCCCCCAAAGTGTCTTCCTAATCCCAAAATTCCAAGTCCAGTGCTCTGTGTATTGAACCACCTAGCTGAGTTGCCTAATAATAATAATATTCATTCTTATAGCTCGCATCTATAGAGGGCCTACTATGTGCAGGCACCTTGCTAAGCACTTCACAAATATTATCTTCTTTGAGATAACTATGAGAGGTTGGTGCTATTATTATCCCCATTTTGCAGATGAAGAAAATTAGGCAAACACAGATCAAGTGACTTGCCCAACAGGGTCAAAATGCCAGTAAGCATCTGAGGCTAGATTTGAAATCAGGTCTTCCTCAGAACTCCACGCCCGGTGCTCTGACCATTGCACCATGCAGTTGCCTGAACTTAAATAACTTGCCCAGGGTCACAGAGTCAGTGTGTATGAGAGATGGGACTGGAACCCAGGTCTTTCTGGCTTCCACACTGCCCCTTATGGGCATAATAGCCTCTCCCATTTCTAGAATGTTTAAAATTTACAAAGTACTTTATTCACACTATCCTTTTCTGGTGTCCACGCAAAGAGCATGATCTGTTTTTACAAATGAGGAAACTGAGGCCCAGGGAAGTGAAATGGCTTGCCAGGTCACACCGGTAGGAAATGATAGAGCTGTTGGACTTGGAGTCCAGTAGGTGCTTAATAAATGCTTGTTGAGTGACTAATGTGGAAATATGTTTAATATGATTGTATATGTATAGCCTACATCAGACTGCATGCTGTCTGGGGGAGGGGAGAGAGGAGAGAGGGAGGAAAAAATATGGAACTTAAAATCTTGGAAAAGTGAATGTTGAAAACTATCTTTGCATGTAATTTGAAAAAATAAAATACTATTAAATGGGAAAAAAATACTTGTTGACTTGACATGCCCTTATTAATGCTTGATCACCACAACAGAAGTAACGTACTATGTGTTAGTCCTGTTTAGTTAAACAACTGAACATTGGCAAAATGAGGGGTCTAATCACTGCCCTGACACTCCGATTCCTCTCCTGGCTACTTCTAGTGATCTCTGCCTTCAGAAGAGACTAGTATGGCCTTCATGAACACTGGGCACATTGGTGTTCTCCAAACCTGAGATTCGTTCCTTCTTGTTCTTATTTTTATTATTTCTCAAATAATAAAGGTTATTTTATTGACTTTTTTCTTATATCACAGACATTTCTGGATATATTCCACCCATTCAGTGAGTCCTCTTCTTGTAACAAAGAAAAACAGTTAAGGAAAACCATTAACGTATGCAACATCCCCTTCCCATAGTTCCCCACCTCAATACCAAAAGAAAAGTGTCGTTTCCAAATCTGCTTTCTAACACCGAGACTGGTCTTTTTGTTTTCGTTATTATAATTGTGTATATTGTTCTCCTGATTCTGCTTGCTTTGCTCTGCATCCATTTATAGAAATCTTCCTGTATTTCTCTATTTGTAATGTCTTATGGCCTTTACATGTTTATTCCATGGCTTAGTCAGTCATTCCCAAATCAATGGGCATGCACTTTGTGTATAATGGATTTTTTTTTGCTACACAAAAAGTGCTGCTATGAATGTATGAATGTAACACTGAGGGGAGGGGTTTGTCTGTCTGTGTCCTCCTGGGGAAATAAGTAGTAGTAGTAGGATCTCTTTGGGTCAAAGTATATGATCAGTTTGGCCACTTTTCTCATTAAATTTCTAGAACAAGGGGACCAGTTCATGGCTCCAACAACATGTCTCGTCTTTCCAACATTGACTACTTTGGTCTTCTGTCATCTTTGCCAATTTTCAGGGTACAAACGAGGTGATGCTTCAATTTGCATTTTTCTTATTAATGATTTGAAGTAATTTTTTGAATGGTTGTTGATAACTTACAATTTGTTTGAAAATTTTTTGTCCATATCCTTTGACCACTTATCTCTTGGGGGATGGCTCTTGGTCTTGTATATGTGCATCTATTCCCTAAACATTTAGATAACAGACTTTTATCAGATAATTGGATGCAAATATTCCCTTCCATGGGCATTTTTCCTTCTTTTCTTGCTGCATTTTGTTTGTGTGAAGGTTTTTCTTTTCTTTCTTTTAAACATTGCCCATAGTCAAAATTATCACTTTCTCTTTCACTATCACCTCTAACCTTTCTTCCATTAAGAGTTCTTCCCTAAGCAATAGTTTCTTCATTCTTTTTGCCTTTTTTTCAAGACAGGGATGAATCTCAGCTGGTTTCTGAAAATGCATTTGCCACAATAGCAAACAGTTGACAGCAGAGAAAAGCCACCATGCTCAGAGTGTTTGGCAGAAAAGATAATTCCTCTTCATGCTGTTGCCCCAAGCATCCAAAGTGCTCTCTCCTCCTGTGTCTATTCTCTGGCTCTCCAGCTCTGTACAAAAGATGTCCTGAGTCATTAGGGACATTTTTCTTCATAACTTGTAGTGACAAAGAGCTCCTAAGATTGTTGTGCCACTGGAACACAACTGGTATCACAAGAAAGATCTCCTTCAGGGGAAAAAAAGAGCATGTTGGTTTTTTCTGATGGATGAACTGCAGCACAACAATTATGACCATTCCTTTTTTTTCTGGTATCCTTTTAATTCCCTATGCATTTCTCCCCTGAACTTTAGTCCAGCATCTCTAACCGAGGCTATCACCCTATGGTCTTCATTTCCTGGCCCAAGACTTCATGAGCTTTAGCAAGATTTTCTAGATTCCTTCTCAGTCCTCATCCTTCTTGACTTTTCTGATGCTTTGGACACTGTGGACTACTCCCATCCTCTCTGATATGTGCCTTTGCCCTTGGCTTCCATGATACTATTCTCTCCTGGTTTTCTACTTGTCTTTATGACTTCTTCTCAGTTTACTTTGGTGGATCCCTTCCTAACTGTGTGGCCTTAATTAAATTATTTCCTCTTTGTGGGCTTCAGTCCCCTCATCTGTGAAATGGGGGGATTGTAATCATTGACCTCTGAGTTCCCTTCCAACTAAGTCAACAATCCAATGATTATCAAACTGTCTCTCACATAAGTATGGGTGTCTTGGGCCCTCTTTTTTATGCTGTCTTGTTCATCTCATCAGGTTTTGTCAGTCCAATGATCATCTCCATGCTGGCCAATTTCTCTCTCTCTTGGTATATATGTATGTATGTGTATGTACACATAAATATATGTGTATATATGTGTGTATATACATATATACACACATATCTATCTATCTAATCTATCTGTCTGTCTGTCTGTCTGTCTATCTATCTATCTATCTATCTATCTATCTATCTGTAATCTTGCTCCTGAACTATAATCCTACCTTCCAGATTGCCTCAACTGCCTTCCAGACACCTCCATCTTAAGGTCTCCCATCACCTCAAATTCAACATGTACCCAACTGGAATCAACATCTTCTTTCCAATCCTTCCCATTCTCCAAATTTACTTATCTGTGCTGGAGACTGAGATGCTGTAACTGAGACTAAAAATCTTGGGATCATCTTTGCTTGTCTTCCCCCTATTCTATTAACCCCTCCCACATCCAAACAATTGCTAATTTCTGTTGATTCTATCCCATTTCATTTTTTCTACTCATAATGACCACCATCTTGATTCAGGCCTTCCTGACCTCTTACCTGGGCTATTTCAATGGCCTCCTAATCAGTTCTCCCTGCCTGCAGGTTCTCCCTTCTCCAAACTATTCTCTACATGGGCTGACATAATGTTTTGTGATGCATGCTTCTTGACCATGGCACTTACTGGCTCAGGACCCTTCGGAGATGTCCTGTTCATGGTGTCTAGGAAAAATACCAATGTCATCCTGGCATTTAAGTCTGACTCCATCTACCTATCCAGTCTTATTTCATGATTCTTCATCTCATGTCTCTTCCCTGGCTTGCCAGCTCTGATCAAAATAAGCCCTGAGGCAGTAGGGGTATTTTTCTTCTATTCTTCTCCTTCACAAACTATGCTACAGCCATAGGGGACTACTCACCATTCCCTAAGTTCAACCTGTCCCACTTCTTAACACTGGTACAGACCATGCCCTTGCCTCCAGATGGCTTCTTTCTCATCTTTACCTGCTGGAATCTTTCCCTGCCTTCAAGGCCCAGCTGAGGGTGCCACCTCCACCCTGGAACCTTCTGGGATTCCAACCACTCAATAAATTCCTCATATTTTCCCAGATTACTTTGTCTAGATCTTTCCCTAGTAGCTTCCCACCTTCAAATGCCCAATCATACTCTACATTGGCCCTTGCTTCTTTGTGCACGTAGACAAAGACCAACAGACCACAGGCTCTGTGAAAGCAAAGACTGTATGATTTTTCATTTCTGTATGATAATAATAATAATGAATAATAATAATAATAATGATAATTAACATTTATATTGCACCTACTATGGGCAGGCACTGTGCTAAGCACTTTTTTGTTGTTGTTTGTGGAGGCAAGTGGAGTTAAGTGACTTGCTTACAACTAGTAAGTGTCTGAGGTCACACTTGAACTCAGGTTCTCCTGACTACAGGGCTGATACTCTACCCACTGCACCACCTGGCTGTCCTGGTGCGAAGTACTTTTACAAATATTATCTCATTTGAGCCTCACCACAACCTTGGGAGATATGTGCTACTATCATCCCGATTTTACAGATGAGGACATTCAGGCTGACAAAGGTTAAGTGACTTGCCCAAGGTTGCACAACTAGCAAGGGTCTGTGACCAGGTTTGAACTCAGGCTGACTCCAGACCTTGCACTCTATCCGCTGAGCCATCTAGTGCCTGGGTGAGCAGTCGGTGCTTCATGAAAGCCTGTCCAGCTGAAGAGAACGGCTTACCTGGTGTATTTTCTTTGAGGTTCACAATCTTCTGTTCAATGTCCTTGTTCTGCTGGGTCACCTTCTGTAGCCTCTCCTCCAGAGTGACAATGGTCTGCGAATGCTGCCTGACCTGCTCCTTGTACTGGATAATCTCCATCTCCAGGTTTTTCTTCTGCAGATTTTTCTCCTCCTCCACTGTCTGGAGGGCTTCCTTCTGCTTCAAAAGTTGTTCCCCAAGAACGATCTAAGGGGGAAGGGAGAGGGGAGAGGGAGGGTGGTCAGTGGAAAGAGAGTGCAGGCTTACAATTCACTTATCCCACCATGCCTCAGTTTCCCCTCTAAAAATGAGGGTGTGAGATGAAAAGGACTCTTACTCTCTACCTAACATTCTGTGACTAGGGGGCTTCGGAATCCTTTCATGGAGACCATTAGGTCCTTGAGTGGCTTGTCTCAGACCGAGGCTTTTCAATGTAGGACCTAGCCAGAATTTTTATTTTATTTTAGTCCAATCTTACCATTTCATTAATGAGGTTGGCACAATAGATAGAATCATGGACCTAGAGGCTAGAAGACCTGAATTAAAATCCAGCATCAGATACCTGATTGCTGTGTGACCCTAGGCAAGTCATTTAGAACCCCTGCCTCATTTTCATCATCTGTAAAATGGTCTTAATAAGAGCTCCTACCTCTCAGGGTCATTGCAAGGATCAAATGAGATAATTCTTGGGAAGCATACAGCTCAGTGCCTGGCACATAGTAGGTGCTATGTAAAGGTTAGCCAATATTTAGTATCATGACTGTTATTTAAAGCCTCTGACTGCCTCGTTTTCCTCAGCTATAAAATGGGGGTAATAATAGCACCTTCCTTCCAGGGCTGTGATAAGGATCAAATGAGATAATACTTATAAAATGCTTCACAGACCCTAAATGCTACAGGGAAGTTGTTATTATCAGGATCATGACTGATAACAAAGATGATGGTGGAAGCTCCCTTTGTTAGACTAGACTGGCAACTCATGTGTAAGTTACAATGTTTCAGCTAGTTGACTGAGGGCACTCTCAGTGTTATTATAAAAATAGCTTTGACCTCACTGCCCCCTTGAAGGGATCTCTGGGACCTCAGACCACACTTTAAGAACTGCTGCCCTATACCAATGGAATCACTGGTCCTGAATGAATGGATAATAAGAAAAGCAACTACTTAAAATCATTCATGTTTGAACTTAGGAGGTGGGATGTCATTTGCTGAGAAAGGTAAGGAGTGGAAAGTCAGTGACTGGAAAGAGGGTGCTTTTGAAGACTCAGCCAAGGAGACCAAGAAGATTTGGTTGGAGAGGTAGGAGGAGAACCAGGAGACAGAGCGTTGAAGAAGCATTTCAGCAGCCAGAGCAATATTTGAACCTACTTGTTTCTTTCTGGCTTCGCTGAGTTCCTCCAGGGCTTTGCTCAAACTCAGAGCGAGGGATTCTTTTTCTTTTTGGTCTTCAGTATTTGTCCGCTGGCTTTCTTCCACCATGGTCAGTGCCTCATTTAAGTGAGAGCTTAAAATTCCCCCTTCTTGGGTTTTAGATTCCACTTCCTAGAGGAAACAAGTATCAAATGAACCATAGACCTAATGCATTTGGTTTTTTCCTATTCTGTTTAGGTGATGTTGAGAAATAAATATCTATTTACGTAGACAGTTCAATTTCAAAGCCAGACATGTATGACAATGGGTCAAACAAAGTCTGAGGATAGGGAGAAGGAATCTTGCTGTTCCCAGTTAGTTAAAAAAAAATAATGGAAAGATTACTCATGAACTCCATGGCCACTCAAAGGAGAATGGCTGAACCATCCACACAAGAAAAACAAAGTGGATAAAGAATGCTCATTGTCCAGATCAAAGGTGTCAAACATTTGGTGCAACACTCCTGAGTGTGGCCTTAACCGGATTAAAATGTAATTGAGAAATATTTGACAAAATGAATGAAAATACAATAAAAATATAGATCACATTACATTTTAAAACAAAGTCACTATGCAGACAGCAGGAGGGGAATATATATAATGTATAATGCAGTGGTCTCTTTTGTGTTTGAGTTTGACACCACTGGCCCAGATTATAATGTAGTTGGACAGGGAGTCCACTGAGTCAAGTGATCAGTAGAAACATTTCAGGTAAACTCTCCAGATGTAAAATAAAGAGGGCCTTGAATTAAAATGCTCCTTTGAGTTGCCTTTGGGAAACAGTGCAGTATTTCCAACATTCCCAAACTGTTCCTTACAGCAAATGGCTATCTTTTCAATACCAGTCTTCTTCCAGACTGCTTTATGGATAAGAATCTTGGAATGCCAGGATCTTTACCAAAGGACAAGGGAAAGATGCATGGTCAGCTTAAAGATGTTAAGGATGACTGACTGGCATTTGAGAGAATGCTGCAGACAAAATGTAATGAATGTTAGGTGCACACCAATGGCCCAAAGGCCCTGCTGCTCTTCATGGGGCATCACAAGAACCAGAAAAGGCCTCCCTCTCTCCATGACATTGAACAGATTGTCTAGCAAGGATATGGACAAGAACTGGACAGCAGAAGGAGTAAGGAAGATAAAACTGCATCAGTCGGGGGATGAGATAGATTCACCAATTTAAAAAAAGGGGGGGAGCAGCTAAGAGGCACAGAGGATAGAACGGTAGACGGGGAGTCAGGAGGACTTGAGTTCAAATGTGGCATTAGACACTTATTAGCTGTGTGACCCTGGGCAAGTTACTTAACCCCAATTGCTTCAAACTCCCTCCTCCAAAACCCAATGTACTAGAGTGTTGTCTGGACCACTCTCTTTCCCCCCAACTTGTTTTCTAGGGAGCTGGGTAGCCAGTTTGACTTGGAGATAGGAAGACCTGAGTTCAAATCTGTTCTCAGATGCTGTGTGACCCTGGACAAGTTTTAACTTAAGCTCTCTTGGCCTCAGTTTCCTCAACTGTTAAATGGAGATAATAATAGCCCCCACCTCAAAAGGGTTGTTGTGAGGATCAAATGAGTGATGTTTGTAAAGTACTTAGCACAGGGCCGGGCACAGATATGATTCTATTGGTGCTGGGCAGCAGTGTCAGACCCAGACAGAAATGGGATGGCTAAACCCTATGTGAGGATCTCTGTGGGGGCACATTGACTTAGAAAACCACATATTACGATTATCTATGTTTTACTGCTAAGTGGTGCAGTGGATAGAGCACCAGGCCTGGAGTCAGGAAGACCTGAGTTCCATTCTGGTCTCAGACACTTACTGACTGTATGACCCTGGGCAAGTCACTTAACTGCATTTGCCTCAGTTTCCTCATCTGTAAAATAGCTGGAGAAGGAAATGGCAAACCGCTTTAGCATCTTTGCCCTGAAAATCTCAAAAAGGGTCATGAAAAATCAGACATGAAAATGACTAAACAACAACAAAGTGTTTTACTGTAATTTTACTTATTTATTTTTAATGTCTCCCAATTATATTTTAATCTGATTCAGGTTTCACTTGGAAGCGTTGACACCCACGACCCTCTGACACAGGTGTAATCAAACACCTGGGATAGGTGATTCCCAGTATAAAAACTCCCTCTACTCCTATCAAGAGCCGCCCGAGTAATCTAAGAACGTAAGTGATTTGCCCATATGTGTCTGTGGCAGGACTTGAACCAAGCTCTTCCCAGCTCCAAGGCTCAGTCTTCTATCTGCTTTGCCAAGTGGCCTGTGGTCTGTCCTGTTCCTTTGTGATATCCTTGGTTCTGCTCCATATGTCAAGGTCATGGTGTGTCTCTGGTGGCCTGTCAGCCCTAAGGGGGCACGAATAACTTGTCCTTCTTTCCTCTGTGATGTACCTAGGAAAGCTCCAGACTCAGCTAACTCTCTGGTAAATGCTTTTTTGAGGGGAGGTGGAGCGGCAGTGATGTTGATGGTGCTGGTGAGTAATTTGAAGAAATCTGTCAGAGGATTGACTCAGACACCGCTGTTACTACTGTGCTGGGACAAGGTCACCTACCCAGTCTATGCTACCTATTCCTATACAAAGCTTGGGATGTTTTAACTAATAGAAACTATAATTAATTAATAAGAATAAGAATTACTTACAGGCAAAGTGCTGAAGGGGCTAGAGAAGGTGCCTTAGACTTGGAAAGTCCTGGGTTCAAGTCTTACCCCTGACACAGAAACCAATCCAAGTCTTTTAGCTTCTTTTAACCCAGGTAACCTCTAAGATTACAAATTGGGGCAGCTGTGCAGCACAATAGTGTGCTGAACTTGGAGTCAGGATGTCCCAGGTTCAAGTCCTGCCCCAGAAGCTTACTTGCTGTGTGACCTTCAACAAGTCACTTATGGTGGCTCAGACTCAGTTTCCTCATTTATAAAATGGAGACAATAATAATAATAGCACCTCCCAAGGTTTTTGTAAGAATCAAATTTGATGATTTATATAAAGCAAACCTTAAAATGTTATATGAATATTAGTTATTATTGCTATATAAAATGCTTTACAGACGTTCATGTGCTATATGAATGTAAGCTATTATTACGCAAAATGCCTGGTAAATTTTAATAATAATAATAATAATAAACAACTAGCATTCATATGGCACTCTGCTAAGTGCTTTACAATGATCTCATTTGGTCCTCACAACCACCCCGGGAAGTACATGTTATTATCTTCCCCATTTTACAGATGAGGAAATGAGGCAGGCAGTGGTTTAAATGACTTGCCAAGGTCACACAGCTAGTCAGGTCTGAAGTTGGATTTGAACTCAGGTCTTCTTGATTCCAGGCACTGTGTGATTGTGAATTATGGTGCCACCTAGCTGCGTTAAAGTGTTACACAAACATATTAGTTAATACTCCATCTACATTAACAGGGGAGATTCCTTACCAGGTGCTCTCTATGTCAGTGAAGCTTGGAAAAATAAACAAGCCTGGGCCCCACATGGTCTTTCAAGTCTATAAAGCACTTTAGAGAATCTCACAGCAATCTCTTGATAAGTAGTGAGATGCTATTACTCACATATTACAGGTGAGGAGACTGAGACTCCAGGGGGTTAAATGACCAATCCTAGGGCACATATTTCTTACATATATGGATTTGAACCTGAGTAACCCAACTCACAGACTAGCTCTCCAGCTGCCAAGCCATCCTCCCTGTGTCCAAAGGACTGCTCTTTCACCCCAAACAGAGCCGGGGGCCTACAGTTCCCTTGCCAATCATCCCCAGGCAGATTTCTGGCTCCCTGCTCTCTCAGGCTCATACCTTTTTCAGTTTCTTTAAGCGGTTCTCAAGGTCTTGGACTTTTTTCTTCTCTTCTTCCACAGCAGCCTTAGCTTCGTTCTTTTCTTGGGTCACATTGTTCTTCCAAACCTGAAAGTCAATCAGGAGTTTTTACTGTGTGTGAACATACTCAGGGGAAAGGCAGCTAAGGACAATAGGGAGAAAGAAGTGAGTGAAGGTCAAAACTGAGCTGGGAGGGCCCTTAGAACACAGGATGTCAGAGCTGTGAGGACCCTTAGAGTACAGAATGTTAGGAAATAGAATATTAGGATGTAAATGTGGTGAGGGGACCTTCAAACTTAGAATGTCAGAGTTGGGAGAAAATGAAAAAATGAATAGTAAAGCTGGAAGGGACCTTAGAACCTTAAAGTTCTAATGAATCTCAGAACATAGAATGCTAGAACACAGAATATTAGATTTTTATAAGACCTCAGAGGTCATCTGGTCCAACCCCCCATTTGACAAAAGGCAGCCACTGAGGCCAATGGAGATTCAATGACTTGCTCTGTCTCATACAGACAGGGGACAAGACAGGACCAGAACCCAGCATCTTTGGACTTCCAGAACAAGGTTTTATCTAGAATACAATGCTTCCTAAATCGTGGTCACACATTCTTAGAAAGGAGAGTAAAGTGTCCCAGGTGCCTGCCCAGCTTTGTTTATGAAAGAGAATGCTGGAAATACTTGTCTGAACCATTCCTAATTAAGAAGGCAACTTGCCAGTGAATGTATTCAGGTCAAGTTGCTTAATACAGTCATTGAAATGTGGGAATCACCACAGTGAGTAGTAGGAAAAAAATTTGAAGAGTCTACCTGTGTGGGAGGTAGGTACCAAACAGGGAAAACTGGTTAAGCTGCTTCCACTCCCTCACTACAAAGGGTTGGAGGAAGTGACTCCAGGCCTTCCTCACTTATTCCCCGCCTGTGTTTCTATAATTGCTTAATATGTGAGTTGTTTGGCTCTGAGAACACTTTTTCCCTCCATCAAAACAATGCTATAAATGGTAGCTAGCTTCCCAGGCCAGCTCACAGGAAGCCTATTGGACCTATTATGTGGTTGAGATACTGTCTGTTGGGGTGAATAATAATTCTTCAGTTTTACTTGTAATTGAACCAAAAAAATACAATTAAGTTGAATAAAGAACAGCTGAAATTGCCCCCTTCCTTCCTCCACCCCAACTCCAATGCTGAAGTTCACAGAAAAGGAGGTTTAATTAAAGGGGGAAGACAGAAACTTTTGTGATTATTCTGATGGAGAATTTTTAGCATGTTTAAAGCATTTTTAGTGACTTAGATCATTTAGATTTTGAATCGGAAGAGAATGTGCCGTCCTCCAGACAGCAGCTAGGTGATGCCATAGTGGATAGAGGAAAAGCTCAGGAGTCAGGAGGAGCTAAGTTCAAATTCAACCTCAGATACTAGCTGTGTGACCCTGGACAAGTCACTTAACCCCATTTGCCTCAGTTTCCTCATCTTTAAAATTAACTGGAGAAGGAAATGGCAAACCATTATGGTGTCTTTGCCAAGAAAACGCCAATTGGGATCACAAAGAATTATCTTAGACTGAGAAGATATGGTAGGACTGCAGTTCATCAGAAAGAGACTAGAGTTATTGTTGATTTTCCCCAAAATGTTTTACTCTAAACTTAACTATTGTGAGCAAGGACAATCAAGTGAACATGCACCCTGTGCCTGACCCAACCCCCCCAATATCTGATATGATCCCTTTCTCTTTAAACGAAGTAGAATCTACTTGTGTGACCCTGGACAAGTCACTTAACTTTTTTAAGACTCACTTTTCTCATCTGTAAAAAGATGAAGTTGGACTAGATAGTTTCTAAGGCCTCTTCTAGATCTAAAGCTGTGATTTAGTGATTCTATGAATCAAAATACATAGAAACATGCATTGGCTGTCTCCCTTTCCCAGGCAGGCTAGAGTTCCACAGCTACCCTTTTAATGGCTTTCTTCATCTTTATTTCTTTTTTCTTTTAAAAAGCATATAACTGGGGTGGCTAGGTGGCACAGTGAATAGAGCACCTGCCCTGGAGTCAGGAGGACCTGAGTTCAAATGTGACCTCAGACACTTAACACTTACTAGCCATGTGACCTTGGGCAAGTCACTTAACCCCAACTGCCCCTCCAAAAAAAAATGCAAAAGCATACAATTGTACTTATTATGCACACAACCTAGTCCTGGGATCTTGCTTTTCACCACCTTTTAAAAAATGAAGTGAAATGTGTTTATTCCCTAGCTTTATTTTCTTTAAGAACAATTTTGAGGTGGGGGAAGGGCAGCATATATCAACAGATACTCCCTCTATCTTTGATCTCTTTGGGGCATAGAGTTAGCAGTGGCATCCCTGGGTCAAAGGGTATGCATGATTTAGTGACTTCTCGGGCATCGCTCCAAAATGCTTTTCAGAATGACTGTACCAATTTATAGCTACACCACCAGTGCCTTTTATACTGTTTGTCCACAGTCTTGCCAATGATTGTCATTTCCCCTCTGTTACTTTTGCCATTCTGATGTCTGTGAATGGTAACCTAGGAGTTTTAATGTACACTTCTCTTACTATTGATGATTCAGAGTATTTTTTTTTAAAAAAAATATGACCATTGACCACTTCTTTCCTTTGAGAACTGCCTGTTCTTATCATTTGATCATTTTTTACTGGGGAATTTTGTTGCTGCAAAGGTTCCCCCCCCCACTTAACTCTTTCCCTTCCACACTGGTTTTGTTTGCAAAAAAAGCCCTTTTTAACTTTATACAATCGAAATTGTCTTTTTTCATCTTCTGTGCTTCTCTCTGTCCTCTGCTGGATTATGAACTTTTCTATCCATAGGCTTTACATCACTTTTTATAGGTTTTAAAAAATATTTCCTATTATTCTTCATTTTTACAGCACCAAAATTTCTGTTACATTACTATAATATAAATTACTGTATTCTATATGAATGTACAATTACTATATAGTAGTATGAAGTTTGTCCAACACTCTCTGGACATAGGATCATAGACCAAAAGTCTTAAGGGACCTCAGAGAGCATGTGGTCCAACCCCCTCACTTAACAGATGTAGAAACTAAGCCCCATGGAGGTTATGTTACTTGCTCACAGCCATATAGCAAATAAGTGTCAGAAGTGGGATATATATCCTCCATCCCCAGAGCTAATACCGTTGTAAAGTGATTAACACAATGCTTGGCACTTAGTAAGCACTGTAAAAATGTTAGCTATAATTATTAATTATTATGAACTGAAGTGTGGTTGGATTTTTCATCAGAAGACTGAATTGGAATCTTACCTTTGCTACCTACCGCCTGTGCTGGACCAAAGACAACCTTTAACTTCTATGGATCTCGGTTTCATACCCAGGTAAGTGAGGAAACTGGATTAGATGAGCTCTAAACTCAAAATCCCATGATCTTTTACCACGTTGTCACTTCCTCATGTATAACAATAATAATAAATAACAGTGATAGCATTTATAGAGACTAAGTTTTGTGAAGTGCTGTGATAATATTAATAACTAATATATATTTATAGATGCACATCTATAGATCCTTTACTGTATGCCAGGCACAATCTCATTTGATCCTCACAACAACCCTGGGAGGCAGGTGCTGTTATCCCCATTTTACAGATGAGGAAACTGAGGCAGACAGAGGTTAAGTGACTTGGCCAGGGTCACTCAGTTATTAAGTGTCTGATGCAATGCCTTCCTGACTCCAGGTCTAGCACTCTACCCATTGAAAGATTGTACGGGGTGAACTTTAAAGTCCCTTCTAGCTCTGTTCCTGAGATTCAGCTGGCCAAGTGCCATCAGGATCACCCTTTCCCTTCACCTGTTTTTCTTGACTTCTTATGCTAGGAGACAGTAGAGAGAGCATTGGACTTGGAATCTGAAGATCTGGGTTCAAACCCTATCTCTACAATTTAGTCCCTGTTTGCCCTTGGGCAAGTAGATTTCCCTCTCTGGGCACTGGCTTCTTCACCTGTAAAGTGAAGGGATTGGACTCTCTGTTTTCTAGGATCCCTTCCAGCTCTTAACCCTTGAACACAATCAATCAACATTTATTAAGCATCAACTATGTGCCAAGCCCAGAGGATACAAAAAGGGCAAGAGAAAGTCCCTGCCCTCAGGGTGCTTACAGTTTAATTTGGTCTCATCACTCACTGACCACAGCCCCAGATCAAAGTACGCCATAGACCATTCACCCAAGTACATGTCCAGGATCATAGAGAGGAACAGCTCTCAGCTCTTGGTCAAAAAGGATACGCATAAGAAAGAAATGACGTTACCCGGTTTTCCTCTTCCTGCTTTTCCAGCAGCTGCTGGATCTCTTCCTTTATTTGCCTCTTATGCTCTAAGGCTTGTTCTTGCATCCTTTGCAACAGGCAATGGTGAGTCTCCTGCAGGTTGCTGAGCTTGGCCTGGAAGAGAATGAGCCTCGTACAGGTCATGGGCATTGGTGGAAGAAGAACTACCACCATTCCCCAGGCAGGCAACAAAGCAAATTGTGCCAGGGGTCAAGCTGAGGCTCCCAAAATGTAACCAACATGGAGGGGCTGATTCCTGGTGCTCTGTGTGTGTGTGTGTGTGTGTGTGAAAGAGAAAGTGTGACAATATGTATGTATGTATAAATGTGTGTGTGGGAGAGAGAGGGGGAGAGAGAGAGAGAGAGAGGGAGAGAGAGAGAGAAAAAGAGAGAGAGAGATGATGGAGAAAGATAGTAGGGAGAAGAGGAAGAGAGAAAGTGTATGTGTGTGTGTGTGTGTGTGAGAGAGAGAGAGAGAGAGAGAGAGAGACAGAGACAGAGACAGAGACAGAGAGTATGAGAGACAATGTGTGTGTATGCATGTATATGAGAGAGAAGGGAGGAAAATAATAGAGGGGAGGGAGAGGAAGGAGAGAAAGAGTGTGTGTATGAGAGAGACACAGAGAAGAAAGAAGGGACTTATTTTGACCCCACTGGGCTAGCTTACTATTGAGCTTATGGGAGGGGGAAGCTTCACTAGCTAAGTCATTGAAAAGCTCCAAACATCCAAAGGGTTGTACCAAATGCTAGGTACCATCCAAAATGAATTAAAAGGAATTAATGAATTAAAATAAAAAAGAATCAAAATTAATTAATTAAAATGAAACAAAAATGCAGTATTACCTGGAGTTCCTGGTTCCTTTCTGCAATTTTCTTATGATTTTCCAGAAATTTACTTAAGTACAAGGCCAATCCTTAAAGGAGATATAAAAGATAATTAGTATCATGGATTTTCAGAGGGCTTTCTTAACAGAGTACCCAATAACATTACGTGTGTGTGTGTGTGTGTGTGTGTGTGTGTGTGTGTATGCCTCTGATTTTATTGACTTAGGAAACTCCCAGATGAGGAAAATCTGTCTACTAGTACAGAGGTGCCCTTAGAACATAGGATATCACAGCTGGGAGGGCCCTTTGATCACAAAATGTCAGAGCTGCACTCAATGACTTTCAGGGGAGGTAAAACCAGGCCAGAACTTGTATCCCTAATGCAGAACCTTCTCGAGCATGGTCATCCCCAGGACTTAGTTAGGCTTGGTTCTCTTTGCTAGACAGGATATCAGAGATAAAAGGGACCTTAGAAGAGTGAATATTAGATCTAGAAGGGAATGTAGAATATATAAACTGTCATAGCTAAGAGTGTCTTCAGATCAGAGACTGTCACAGTGAGGAAGGATCTTAAAATACAGAATACCAAAGTTGGAAGGAGTCTTAGAACACAGGATGTCAGAGCTGGGAGGGCCCTTAGAACACAGGATGTCAGAGCTGGGAGGGTCCTTAGAACACAGAATGGTGGAGCTGAACTCCCCAGCTTTCAGGGAAGGCAGAACCTGGCCAGAGCTTGTATCCCTAGTGCAGAGCCTTCTAGAGCTTCTGTCATCTCTACATCTTCAATATCACTACAGTTTTCCTGAGCATCCCCCTGTTGAGGAGACAGAATTGTGAGACTTATTTTGACTTCATTGGGTTAAGCTTAGGAAGATGAGGTATGAATATCCTACAAGCTGAGTATGGGTAGGGCACAGGTAGGTAAGCCATATTACTTCCAACTGGGTCCCCTCCACTATTTGGAAATGGCCCAGTGGGAAAAATACAGAAATGGAGGTCAGAAGACTGAATCTCCAACAGTCTCTGTCACTCTTCCTGGGCAGGTCAAATCACTTCATCTACCTGGGGCTTCAGTTTCCACAAGTACAAAGCGCAAAGTGGGATGAGGGGTAGAGAATAGATGACTTCCGACCTTTCACTTCTAGGTCTACGTTATGATTCTAGATCTGACCTTTATTCCAACTCAGGTCACCAGGTCCTAAGTTCAGCCTTCACCCCCACACTACAAACTCCTTCATTGCATTTAGTTTCTATGTCATTCACCTGACAATGAAGGCAAGTCTTCCTAGGTTTCTCTGAAACCATCCCCTTTCCCCAACAGGTGCATCAGAGAGGTGTCCATCAGTTGGGGAAAGGCTGAACAAATGACAGTATGTGACTCTTGATGGTACCATGAGAAATGATGAAAGGGATGGTTTCAGAGAAACCTAGGAAGACTTGTACAAACTGATGCAGAGTGAAGTAAGCAGGACAACGTATACAACATCATGAAGACCCAAAGCTGCTATTTGACCCAATGATCGACATGATTCCAGGGGACCACCTCCTGACAGAGAGCTGATGAACTTAGGATATGTTTTTGGATGTGGCCAGCATGGGAATTTGCTTTGCAAAGTGTTTTTTCTTCTTTTGTTCAGCCGAAAAAAGGTAGTTGGGAGGGAAAATAATGCTTTTTATGGAAAAAATTAATTTTAAAATTGAACCAAAAAAAGTTGATACAACAAGCACCAAACTCTTCTCTACACTGGAAATAATTTTGAAATCGTATATTTTAGTAAATTTGCTATGTACTGGATAATTAGACAAAACAATGGGTGAAAGAAAAAAAACATTTATTAAGCACTATGATCATTATGAAATGTCTTTGGCCTCCTTTTGTATCTTCAGTGCTTAACACAGAGCCTGGCACATAGTAGGCTCTTAATTGTTGTCCTATCTCCTCCACCCATCAGCTGACTGGGAAAGACCTGTGGCTTTGTCATTACTGGAACTCCCATTGAAAAACCTCCTCTGGCAAGGCAGATCAACCCTTGTTCAGCCACTTCTCAGAGAATCTTGCCTCAGATTGGGAAGGAGGCGGCACTGAGGGATCAAGTGATTGTCTCAGGATCACGCAGTCAGGAGGCATCAGGGGCCAGACTCAAACCCAGCTCTCTATTCCTCAATCCACTATACCATGGTGCCTTTAGGATGAACAAACATTGGAAATAAATGGAGCAATGGGTGGGAGAGAAGCTGGGCAGGGGGGAAGGGAATTTGGAACTCAAAATATAAAAAAAGAAGGCTAAAATTTTTTAAAAAATAAAAAGAAAATAAATAAGCCTAGTTCAGAGACGGATGATCTAAGCATGGCCTGCAGTTACCAGGGAAGGTCCCAGTGGGGCTAGCTCCATTGCTAAGTAGCAGAGAGGGGCAGCTGAAGTTAGTACGTCACATTAGCCTTCTTCTGACCTCATACATATCATAGATTTAAAGCTGGAAGGGAGCTCAGGGGTCATGTAGTCCAATCAATACAGATTTGGAGGGCATTGGGGTTAAGTGACTGGCCCAAAGTCACATGGCTAGTAAGTGTGTCAAGTTTCTGAGGCTGGATTTGAACTCAGGTCCTCCTGATTGCAGGGCCAGTGCTCTATTCACTGTACCACCTAGGCATCCCTTAATTTTTAAGTTTTAAATTTAAATTCATAATTTTATATTTATATAAAATATAAAATTTTACATAACATATATAATTTGATATAAAATATATAATTTCATATTTAATTTATTAATTGAAGGAAATGGTATATTTCAATTAGGGGTTAATGAAAATTAAAAGGTTATTTTTAAAAAAATAAACCAAGTTCATGGATCCTTTGAGATCTGGTCTGTGAACCCCAGGTTATGAACCCCAACTATAGGTGATATTTTTCCCAGCTCTGACATTCTGTGTTCTAAGGGCCCTCCCAGCTCTGACATTCTGTGTTCTAAGGACCTTTTCAATTCTTATATTTTGTATTCTAAGATCTATCCCATCCTTGACATTCTGTGTTCTAAGGCCCCTCCCATCTCTGACATTCTGTGTTCTATGATCTTTCCCAGCCCTGACATTCTCTGGTCTTCTATGCCCTGCAGAAGTCAAGATAACAGAGTTGATGCTGTGGGAGCAGGTGGGGAGAAGTCACAGGGAGATAGATTTGGGCTCCAAATAAGGAAGAATCTCCTAATAATGCTGTCCAACAGCAGAATGAGGTACCTCAACAGGTGGTGAGTTCTACAGATACCTGGAGAGGTGATGTGACTTGCCTAAGGTCATGCAGCAAGAAAGGGTATGACAGGGAGGATTTGAATTGACTCCAGATCTAGGATGCTACTATGTGCCATACACTTCAGCCACACTTGAGCCTGGGAGCAGGAACAGAAAATGTGGACAATAGGAAGGGTCCATGGCTGGAATGGGCTGTGTGGCCATGGAGGAAGTTTAATTAGGGAAGGGAGGGCATCTTTGAAGCACCAGGCCACGTCTCCAGTCCAGGCAACACTCTGCCATCCCTCAGAGGAACCTCTCCACTGAAGAGGCAGCAATTTGTGCTGGACGCCAGGGAAGCATGTCTATGTAACAACGTCTATGTCAGAGGGCAGTGACCAAGTGAGTTATTGAAGGAAATAAACTGAAATGATAAAGAAAAAATTCTTTCTTTGCTTATCAACAAAAAACTTCAGCCTGTGTCTAACATTGACATGTAACTCATTTCCAAGCATCCCTCTTCTGGCCACCAGGCACTGCCCATTGTTACAGCTACACTGAATAAGAAAACCTTCACCACCTGTACCTTTGCTAGGAGAATTCGGGAAGTGAAGGCTCAGCTGAGGCAGGGCAGAGGAAAGGATGCTGGCCTTAGAGGCTGGAGGGAACCGGGTCCAAATCCCACCTTTGAGGCTTCCTTGTTGTCTGACTGTGGGCAAGGTGCTTCTTAAGCTCTCTGAGCTTCAGTTTCCTCATATGCTGATGCTCTAGTTCCTACCTGTTAAGACCATTGTTGTGAGGCTCAAAAGAGAAACCAAGGAAACAAGGACTTCTCTGCCAACCTGAAAATGCTGCATCTAACAGGCAACTCTGGTGACACCACCTAATGTCCAGACCCGATGTACAGGCCATGAATCAAGGAATGTCTCATTCTGGATTTGGAATTAGTCTCATTTTAAAGTCAGATGCCATTACAACAGAGGGGGTCAGAGCAGAGAAAAGCCTTAGAGCTGGGAGGGCCCTTAGAACACAGGATGCCAGAGCTGGGAGGGCCCTTAGAACACAGGTTATCAGAGAGGGGAGGGCCCTTAGAACACAAAAGGTCAGAGCTGGGAGGGGCCTTAGAATAGAGAATGTCAGAGCCAGGAGGGTCCAAAGGTCACAGAGTTAGACCAGTGAGTTCCAGAGATCTTTTAGGCTTTCCAAATCTGTCTGAGAAGGGAGGGGTGTTTGGGGTTTGATGACAGATGTACTTAGTTGACATAAAGGAGAAGAAGGGCTCTACCATTTTGACCTTAATTTAGGGCTACTGGCAAGTGGCAGTCACTTCCAGTGGCAGGGAACTCACCACCTGTTGAGGTATCTCATTCTGCTGTTGGACAGCACTATTAGGAGATTCTTCCTTATTTGGAGCCCAAATCTATCTCCCTGTGACTTCTCCCCACCTGCTCCCACAGCATCAACTCTGTTATCTTGACTTCTGCAGGGCATAGAAGACCAGAGAATGTCAGGGCTGGGAAAGATCATAGAACACAGAATGTCAGAGATGGGAGGGGCCTTAGAACACAGAATGTCAAGGATGGGATAGATCTTAGAATACAAAATATAAGAATTGAAAAGGTCCTTAGAACACAGAATGTCAGAGCTGGGAGGGCCCTTAGAACACAGAATGTCAGAGCTGGGAAAAATATCACCTATAGTTGGGGTTCATAACCTGGGGTTCACAGACCAGATCTCAAAGGATCCATGAACTTGGTTTATTTTTTTAAAAATAACCTTTTAATTTTCATTAACCCCTAATTGAAATATACCATTTCCTTCAATTAATAAATTAAATATGAAATTATATATTTTATATCAAATTATATATGTTATGTAAAATTTTATATTTTATATAAATATAAAATTATGAATTTAAATTTAAAACTTAAAAATTAAGGGATGCCTAGGTGGTACAGTGAATAGAGCACTGGCCCTGCAATCAGGAGGACCTGAGTTCAAATCCAGCCTCAGAAACTTGACACACTTACTAGCCATGTGACTTTGGGCCAGTCACTTAACCCCAATGCCCTCCAAATCTGTATTGATTGGACTACATGACCCCTGAGCTCCCTTCCAGCTTTAAATCTATGATATGTATGAGGTCAGAAGAAGGCTAATGTGACGTACTAACTTCAGCTGCCCCTCTCTGCTACTTAGCAATGGAGCTAGCCCCACTGGGACCTTCCCTGGTAACTGCAGGCCATGCTTAGATCATC
Organism: Pseudochirops cupreus; assembly: GCA_028627135.1. Lineage (NCBI taxonomy): Eukaryota > Metazoa > Chordata > Mammalia > Diprotodontia > Pseudocheiridae > Pseudochirops > Pseudochirops cupreus. The sequence goes on along the minus strand of JAQQSU010000034.1, from coordinate 53,737 downwards.
CGTCTCTGAACTAGGCTTATTTATTTTCTTTTTATTTTTTAAAAAATTTTAGCCTTCTTTTTTTATATTTTGAGTTCCAAATTCCCTTCCCCCCTGCCCAGCTTCTCTCCCACCCATTGCTCCATTTATTTCCAATGTTTGTTCATCCTAAAGGCACCATGGTATAGTGGATTGAGGAATAGAGAGCTGGGTTTGAGTCTGGCCCCTGATGCCTCCTGACTGCGTGATCCTGAGACAATCACTTGATCCCTCAGTGCCGCCTCCTTCCCAATCTGAGGCAAGATTCTCTGAGAAGTGGCTGAACAAGGGTTGATCTGCCTTGCCAGAGGAGGTTTTTCAATGGGAGTTCCAGTAATGACAAAGCCACAGGTCTTTCCCAGTCAGCTGATGGGTGGAGGAGATAGGACAACAATTAAGAGCCTACTATGTGCCAGGCTCTGTGTTAAGCACTGAAGATACAAAAGGAGGCCAAAGACATTTCATAATGATCATAGTGCTTAATAAATGTTTTTTTTCCTTCACCCATTGTTTTGTCTAATTATCCAGTACATAGCAAATTTACTAAAATATACGATTTCAAAATTATTTCCAGTGTAGAGAAGAGTTTGGTGCTTGTTGTATCAACTTTTTTTGGTTCAATTTTAAAATTAATTTTTTCCATAAAAAGCATTATTTTCCCTCCCAACTACCTTTTTTCGGCTGAACAAAAGAAGAAAAAACACTTTGCAAAGCAAATTCCCATGCTGGCCACATCCAAAAACATATCCTAAGTTCATCAGCTCTCTGTCAGGAGGTGGTCCCCTGGAATCATGTGGATCATTGGGTCAAATAGCAGCTTTGGGTCTTCATGATGTTGTATACGTTGTCCTGCTTACTTCACTCTGCATCAGTTTGTACAAGTCTTCCTAGGTTTCTCTGAAACCATCCCTTTCATCATTTCTCATGGTACCATCAAGAGTCACATACTGTCATTTGTTCAGCCTTTCCCCAACTGATGGACACCTCTCTGATGCACCTGTTGGGGAAAGGGGATGGTTTCAGAGAAACCTAGGAAGACTTGCCTTCATTGTCAGGTGAATGACATAGAAACTAAATGCAATGAAGGAGTTTGTAGTGTGGGGGTGAAGGCTGAACTTAGGACCTGGTGACCTGAGTTGGAATAAAGGTCAGATCTAGAATCATAACGTAGACCTAGAAGTGAAAGGTCGGAAGTCATCTATTCTCTACCCCTCATCCCACTTTGCGCTTTGTACTTGTGGAAACTGAAGCCCCAGGTAGATGAAGTGATTTGACCTGCCCAGGAAGAGTGACAGAGACTGTTGGAGATTCAGTCTTCTGACCTCCATTTCTGTATTTTTCCCACTGGGCCATTTCCAAATAGTGGAGGGGACCCAGTTGGAAGTAATATGGCTTACCTACCTGTGCCCTACCCATACTCAGCTTGTAGGATATTCATACCTCATCTTCCTAAGCTTAACCCAATGAAGTCAAAATAAGTCTCACAATTCTGTCTCCTCAACAGGGGGATGCTCAGGAAAACTGTAGTGATATTGAAGATGTAGAGATGACAGAAGCTCTAGAAGGCTCTGCACTAGGGATACAAGCTCTGGCCAGGTTCTGCCTTCCCTGAAAGCTGGGGAGTTCAGCTCCACCATTTTGTGTTCTAAGGACCCTCCCAGCTCTGACATCCTGTGTTCTAAGGGCCCTCCCAGCTCTGACATCCTGTGTTCTAAGACTCCTTCCAACTTTGGTATTCTGTATTTTAAGATCCTTCCTCACTGTGACAGTCTCTGATCTGAAGACACTCTTAGCTATGACAGTTTATATATTCTACATTCCCTTCTAGATCTAATATTCACTCTTCTAAGGTCCCTTTTATCTCTGATATCCTGTCTAGCAAAGAGAACCAAGCCTAACTAAGTCCTGGGGATGACCATGCTCGAGAAGGTTCTGCATTAGGGATACAAGTTCTGGCCTGGTTTTACCTCCCCTGAAAGTCATTGAGTGCAGCTCTGACATTTTGTGATCAAAGGGCCCTCCCAGCTGTGATATCCTATGTTCTAAGGGCACCTCTGTACTAGTAGACAGATTTTCCTCATCTGGGAGTTTCCTAAGTCAATAAAATCAGAGGCATACACGCACACACACACACACACACACACACACACACACACACACACACACGTAATGTTATTGGGTACTCTGTTAAGAAAGCCCTCTGAAAATCCATGATACTAATTATCTTTTATATCTCCTTTAAGGATTGGCCTTGTACTTAAGTAAATTTCTGGAAAATCATAAGAAAATTGCAGAAAGGAACCAGGAACTCCAGGTAATACTGCATTTTTGTTTCATTTTAATTAATTAATTTTGATTCTTTTTTATTTTAATTCATTAATTCCTTTTAATTCATTTTGGATGGTACCTAGCATTTGGTACAACCCTTTGGATGTTTGGAGCTTTTCAATGACTTAGCTAGTGAAGCTTCCCCCTCCCATAAGCTCAATAGTAAGCTAGCCCAGTGGGGTCAAAATAAGTCCCTTCTTTCTTCTCTGTGTCTCTCTCATACACACACTCTTTCTCTCCTTCCTCTCCCTCCCCTCTATTATTTTCCTCCCTTCTCTCTCATATACATGCATACACACACATTGTCTCTCATACTCTCTGTCTCTGTCTCTGTCTCTGTCTCTCTCTCTCTCTCTCTCTCTCTCTCACACACACACACACACACATACACTTTCTCTCTTCCTCTTCTCCCTACTATCTTTCTCCATCATCTCTCTCTCTCTTTTTCTCTCTCTCTCTCCCTCTCTCTCTCTCTCTCTCCCCCTCTCTCTCCCACACACACATTTATACATACACACATATTGTCACACTTTCTCTTTCACACACACACACACACACACACAGAGCACCAGGAATCAGCCCCTCCATGTTGGTTACATTTTGGGAGCCTCAGCTTGACCCCTGGCACAATTTGCTTTGTTGCCTGCCTGGGGAATGGTGGTAGTTCTTCTTCCACCAATGCCCATGACCTGTACGAGGCTCATTCTCTTCCAGGCCAAGCTCAGCAACCTGCAGGAGACTCACCATTGCCTGTTGCAAAGGATGCAAGAACAAGCCTTAGAGCATAAGAGGCAAATAAAGGAAGAGATCCAGCAGCTGCTGGAAAAGCAGGAAGAGGAAAACCGGGTAACGTCATTTCTTTCTTATGCGTATCCTTTTTGACCAAGAGCTGAGAGCTGTTCCTCTCTATGATCCTGGACATGTACTTGGGTGAATGGTCTATGGCGTACTTTGATCTGGGGCTGTGGTCAGTGAGTGATGAGACCAAATTAAACTGTAAGCACCCTGAGGGCAGGGACTTTCTCTTGCCCTTTTTGTATCCTCTGGGCTTGGCACATAGTTGATGCTTAATAAATGTTGATTGATTGTGTTCAAGGGTTAAGAGCTGGAAGGGATCCTAGAAAACAGAGAGTCCAATCCCTTCACTTTACAGGTGAAGAAGCCAGTGCCCAGAGAGGGAAATCTACTTGCCCAAGGGCAAACAGGGACTAAATTGTAGAGATAGGGTTTGAACCCAGATCTTCAGATTCCAAGTCCAATGCTCTCTCTACTGTCTCCTAGCATAAGAAGTCAAGAAAAACAGGTGAAGGGAAAGGGTGATCCTGATGGCACTTGGCCAGCTGAATCTCAGGAACAGAGCTAGAAGGGACTTTAAAGTTCACCCCGTACAATCTTTCAATGGGTAGAGTGCTAGACCTGGAGTCAGGAAGGCATTGCATCAGACACTTAATAACTGAGTGACCCTGGCCAAGTCACTTAACCTCTGTCTGCCTCAGTTTCCTCATCTGTAAAATGGGGATAACAGCACCTGCCTCCCAGGGTTGTTGTGAGGATCAAATGAGATTGTGCCTGGCATACAGTAAAGGATCTATAGATGTGCATCTATAAATATATATTAGTTATTAATATTATCACAGCACTTCACAAAACTTAGTCTCTATAAATGCTATCACTGTTATTTATTATTATTGTTATACATGAGGAAGTGACAACGTGGTAAAAGATCATGGGATTTTGAGTTTAGAGCTCATCTAATCCAGTTTCCTCACTTACCTGGGTATGAAACCGAGATCCATAGAAGTTAAAGGTTGTCTTTGGTCCAGCACAGGCGGTAGGTAGCAAAGGTAAGATTCCAATTCAGTCTTCTGATGAAAAATCCAACCACACTTCAGTTCATAATAATTAATAATTATAGCTAACATTTTTACAGTGCTTACTAAGTGCCAAGCATTGTGTTAATCACTTTACAACGGTATTAGCTCTGGGGATGGAGGATATATATCCCACTTCTGACACTTATTTGCTATATGGCTGTGAGCAAGTAACATAACCTCCATGGGGCTTAGTTTCTACATCTGTTAAGTGAGGGGGTTGGACCACATGCTCTCTGAGGTCCCTTAAGACTTTTGGTCTATGATCCTATGTCCAGAGAGTGTTGGACAAACTTCATACTACTATATAGTAATTGTACATTCATATAGAATACAGTAATTTATATTATAGTAATGTAACAGAAATTTTGGTGCTGTAAAAATGAAGAATAATAGGAAATATTTTTTAAAACCTATAAAAAGTGATGTAAAGCCTATGGATAGAAAAGTTCATAATCCAGCAGAGGACAGAGAGAAGCACAGAAGATGAAAAAAGACAATTTCGATTGTATAAAGTTAAAAAGGGCTTTTTTTGCAAACAAAACCAGTGTGGAAGGGAAAGAGTTAAGTGGGGGGGGGAACCTTTGCAGCAACAAAATTCCCCAGTAAAAAATGATCAAATGATAAGAACAGGCAGTTCTCAAAGGAAAGAAGTGGTCAATGGTCATATTTTTTTTAAAAAAAAATACTCTGAATCATCAATAGTAAGAGAAGTGTACATTAAAACTCCTAGGTTACCATTCACAGACATCAGAATGGCAAAAGTAACAGAGGGGAAATGACAATCATTGGCAAGACTGTGGACAAACAGTATAAAAGGCACTGGTGGTGTAGCTATAAATTGGTACAGTCATTCTGAAAAGCATTTTGGAGCGATGCCCGAGAAGTCACTAAATCATGCATACCCTTTGACCCAGGGATGCCACTGCTAACTCTATGCCCCAAAGAGATCAAAGATAGAGGGAGTATCTGTTGATATATGCTGCCCTTCCCCCACCTCAAAATTGTTCTTAAAGAAAATAAAGCTAGGGAATAAACACATTTCACTTCATTTTTTAAAAGGTGGTGAAAAGCAAGATCCCAGGACTAGGTTGTGTGCATAATAAGTACAATTGTATGCTTTTGCATTTTTTTTTGGAGGGGCAGTTGGGGTTAAGTGACTTGCCCAAGGTCACATGGCTAGTAAGTGTTAAGTGTCTGAGGTCACATTTGAACTCAGGTCCTCCTGACTCCAGGGCAGGTGCTCTATTCACTGTGCCACCTAGCCACCCCAGTTATATGCTTTTTAAAAGAAAAAAGAAATAAAGATGAAGAAAGCCATTAAAAGGGTAGCTGTGGAACTCTAGCCTGCCTGGGAAAGGGAGACAGCCAATGCATGTTTCTATGTATTTTGATTCATAGAATCACTAAATCACAGCTTTAGATCTAGAAGAGGCCTTAGAAACTATCTAGTCCAACTTCATCTTTTTACAGATGAGAAAAGTGAGTCTTAAAAAAGTTAAGTGACTTGTCCAGGGTCACACAAGTAGATTCTACTTCGTTTAAAGAGAAAGGGATCATATCAGATATTGGGGGGGTTGGGTCAGGCACAGGGTGCATGTTCACTTGATTGTCCTTGCTCACAATAGTTAAGTTTAGAGTAAAACATTTTGGGGAAAATCAACAATAACTCTAGTCTCTTTCTGATGAACTGCAGTCCTACCATATCTTCTCAGTCTAAGATAATTCTTTGTGATCCCAATTGGCGTTTTCTTGGCAAAGACACCATAATGGTTTGCCATTTCCTTCTCCAGTTAATTTTAAAGATGAGGAAACTGAGGCAAATGGGGTTAAGTGACTTGTCCAGGGTCACACAGCTAGTATCTGAGGTTGAATTTGAACTTAGCTCCTCCTGACTCCTGAGCTTTTCCTCTATCCACTATGGCATCACCTAGCTGCTGTCTGGAGGACGGCACATTCTCTTCCGATTCAAAATCTAAATGATCTAAGTCACTAAAAATGCTTTAAACATGCTAAAAATTCTCCATCAGAATAATCACAAAAGTTTCTGTCTTCCCCCTTTAATTAAACCTCCTTTTCTGTGAACTTCAGCATTGGAGTTGGGGTGGAGGAAGGAAGGGGGCAATTTCAGCTGTTCTTTATTCAACTTAATTGTATTTTTTTGGTTCAATTACAAGTAAAACTGAAGAATTATTATTCACCCCAACAGACAGTATCTCAACCACATAATAGGTCCAATAGGCTTCCTGTGAGCTGGCCTGGGAAGCTAGCTACCATTTATAGCATTGTTTTGATGGAGGGAAAAAGTGTTCTCAGAGCCAAACAACTCACATATTAAGCAATTATAGAAACACAGGCGGGGAATAAGTGAGGAAGGCCTGGAGTCACTTCCTCCAACCCTTTGTAGTGAGGGAGTGGAAGCAGCTTAACCAGTTTTCCCTGTTTGGTACCTACCTCCCACACAGGTAGACTCTTCAAATTTTTTTCCTACTACTCACTGTGGTGATTCCCACATTTCAATGACTGTATTAAGCAACTTGACCTGAATACATTCACTGGCAAGTTGCCTTCTTAATTAGGAATGGTTCAGACAAGTATTTCCAGCATTCTCTTTCATAAACAAAGCTGGGCAGGCACCTGGGACACTTTACTCTCCTTTCTAAGAATGTGTGACCACGATTTAGGAAGCATTGTATTCTAGATAAAACCTTGTTCTGGAAGTCCAAAGATGCTGGGTTCTGGTCCTGTCTTGTCCCCTGTCTGTATGAGACAGAGCAAGTCATTGAATCTCCATTGGCCTCAGTGGCTGCCTTTTGTCAAATGGGGGGTTGGACCAGATGACCTCTGAGGTCTTATAAAAATCTAATATTCTGTGTTCTAGCATTCTATGTTCTGAGATTCATTAGAACTTTAAGGTTCTAAGGTCCCTTCCAGCTTTACTATTCATTTTTTCATTTTCTCCCAACTCTGACATTCTAAGTTTGAAGGTCCCCTCACCACATTTACATCCTAATATTCTATTTCCTAACATTCTGTACTCTAAGGGTCCTCACAGCTCTGACATCCTGTGTTCTAAGGGCCCTCCCAGCTCAGTTTTGACCTTCACTCACTTCTTTCTCCCTATTGTCCTTAGCTGCCTTTCCCCTGAGTATGTTCACACACAGTAAAAACTCCTGATTGACTTTCAGGTTTGGAAGAACAATGTGACCCAAGAAAAGAACGAAGCTAAGGCTGCTGTGGAAGAAGAGAAGAAAAAAGTCCAAGACCTTGAGAACCGCTTAAAGAAACTGAAAAAGGTATGAGCCTGAGAGAGCAGGGAGCCAGAAATCTGCCTGGGGATGATTGGCAAGGGAACTGTAGGCCCCCGGCTCTGTTTGGGGTGAAAGAGCAGTCCTTTGGACACAGGGAGGATGGCTTGGCAGCTGGAGAGCTAGTCTGTGAGTTGGGTTACTCAGGTTCAAATCCATATATGTAAGAAATATGTGCCCTAGGATTGGTCATTTAACCCCCTGGAGTCTCAGTCTCCTCACCTGTAATATGTGAGTAATAGCATCTCACTACTTATCAAGAGATTGCTGTGAGATTCTCTAAAGTGCTTTATAGACTTGAAAGACCATGTGGGGCCCAGGCTTGTTTATTTTTCCAAGCTTCACTGACATAGAGAGCACCTGGTAAGGAATCTCCCCTGTTAATGTAGATGGAGTATTAACTAATATGTTTGTGTAACACTTTAACGCAGCTAGGTGGCACCATAATTCACAATCACACAGTGCCTGGAATCAAGAAGACCTGAGTTCAAATCCAACTTCAGACCTGACTAGCTGTGTGACCTTGGCAAGTCATTTAAACCACTGCCTGCCTCATTTCCTCATCTGTAAAATGGGGAAGATAATAACATGTACTTCCCGGGGTGGTTGTGAGGACCAAATGAGATCATTGTAAAGCACTTAGCAGAGTGCCATATGAATGCTAGTTGTTTATTATTATTATTATTATTAAAATTTACCAGGCATTTTGCGTAATAATAGCTTACATTCATATAGCACATGAACGTCTGTAAAGCATTTTATATAGCAATAATAACTAATATTCATATAACATTTTAAGGTTTGCTTTATATAAATCATCAAATTTGATTCTTACAAAAACCTTGGGAGGTGCTATTATTATTATTGTCTCCATTTTATAAATGAGGAAACTGAGTCTGAGCCACCATAAGTGACTTGTTGAAGGTCACACAGCAAGTAAGCTTCTGGGGCAGGACTTGAACCTGGGACATCCTGACTCCAAGTTCAGCACACTATTGTGCTGCACAGCTGCCCCAATTTGTAATCTTAGAGGTTACCTGGGTTAAAAGAAGCTAAAAGACTTGGATTGGTTTCTGTGTCAGGGGTAAGACTTGAACCCAGGACTTTCCAAGTCTAAGGCACCTTCTCTAGCCCCTTCAGCACTTTGCCTGTAAGTAATTCTTATTCTTATTAATTAATTATAGTTTCTATTAGTTAAAACATCCCAAGCTTTGTATAGGAATAGGTAGCATAGACTGGGTAGGTGACCTTGTCCCAGCACAGTAGTAACAGCGGTGTCTGAGTCAATCCTCTGACAGATTTCTTCAAATTACTCACCAGCACCATCAACATCACTGCCGCTCCACCTCCCCTCAAAAAAGCATTTACCAGAGAGTTAGCTGAGTCTGGAGCTTTCCTAGGTACATCACAGAGGAAAGAAGGACAAGTTATTCGTGCCCCCTTAGGGCTGACAGGCCACCAGAGACACACCATGACCTTGACATATGGAGCAGAACCAAGGATATCACAAAGGAACAGGACAGACCACAGGCCACTTGGCAAAGCAGATAGAAGACTGAGCCTTGGAGCTGGGAAGAGCTTGGTTCAAGTCCTGCCACAGACACATATGGGCAAATCACTTACGTTCTTAGATTACTCGGGCGGCTCTTGATAGGAGTAGAGGGAGTTTTTATACTGGGAATCACCTATCCCAGGTGTTTGATTACGCCTGTGTCAGAGGGTCGTGGGTGTCAACGCTTCCAAGTGAAACCTGAATCAGATTAAAATATAATTGGGAGACATTAAAAATAAATAAGTAAAATTACAGTAAAACACTTTGTTGTTGTTTAGTCATTTTCATGTCTGATTTTTCATGACCCTTTTTGAGATTTTCAGGGCAAAGATGCTAAAGCGGTTTGCCATTTCCTTCTCCAGCTATTTTACAGATGAGGAAACTGAGGCAAATGCAGTTAAGTGACTTGCCCAGGGTCATACAGCCAGTAAGTGTCTGAGACCAGAATGGAACTCAGGTCTTCCTGACTCCAGGCCTGGTGCTCTATCCACTGCACCACTTAGCAGTAAAACATAGATAATCGTAATATGTGGTTTTCTAAGTCAATGTGCCCCCACAGAGATCCTCACATAGGGTTTAGCCATCCCATTTCTGTCTGGGTCTGACACTGCTGCCCAGCACCAATAGAATCATATCTGTGCCCGGCCCTGTGCTAAGTACTTTACAAACATCACTCATTTGATCCTCACAACAACCCTTTTGAGGTGGGGGCTATTATTATCTCCATTTAACAGTTGAGGAAACTGAGGCCAAGAGAGCTTAAGTTAAAACTTGTCCAGGGTCACACAGCATCTGAGAACAGATTTGAACTCAGGTCTTCCTATCTCCAAGTCAAACTGGCTACCCAGCTCCCTAGAAAACAAGTTGGGGGGAAAGAGAGTGGTCCAGACAACACTCTAGTACATTGGGTTTTGGAGGAGGGAGTTTGAAGCAATTGGGGTTAAGTAACTTGCCCAGGGTCACACAGCTAATAAGTGTCTAATGCCACATTTGAACTCAAGTCCTCCTGACTCCCCGTCTACCGTTCTATCCTCTGTGCCTCTTAGCTGCTCCCCCCCTTTTTTTAAATTGGTGAATCTATCTCATCCCCCGACTGATGCAGTTTTATCTTCCTTACTCCTTCTGCTGTCCAGTTCTTGTCCATATCCTTGCTAGACAATCTGTTCAATGTCATGGAGAGAGGGAGGCCTTTTCTGGTTCTTGTGATGCCCCATGAAGAGCAGCAGGGCCTTTGGGCCATTGGTGTGCACCTAACATTCATTACATTTTGTCTGCAGCATTCTCTCAAATGCCAGTCAGTCATCCTTAACATCTTTAAGCTGACCATGCATCTTTCCCTTGTCCTTTGGTAAAGATCCTGGCATTCCAAGATTCTTATCCATAAAGCAGTCTGGAAGAAGACTGGTATTGAAAAGATAGCCATTTGCTGTAAGGAACAGTTTGGGAATGTTGGAAATACTGCACTGTTTCCCAAAGGCAACTCAAAGGAGCATTTTAATTCAAGGCCCTCTTTATTTTACATCTGGAGAGTTTACCTGAAATGTTTCTACTGATCACTTGACTCAGTGGACTCCCTGTCCAACTACATTATAATCTGGGCCAGTGGTGTCAAACTCAAACACAAAAGAGACCACTGCATTATACATTATATATATTCCCCTCCTGCTGTCTGCATAGTGACTTTGTTTTAAAATGTAATGTGATCTATATTTTTATTGTATTTTCATTCATTTTGTCAAATATTTCTCAATTACATTTTAATCCGGTTAAGGCCACACTCAGGAGTGTTGCACCAAATGTTTGACACCTTTGATCTGGACAATGAGCATTCTTTATCCACTTTGTTTTTCTTGTGTGGATGGTTCAGCCATTCTCCTTTGAGTGGCCATGGAGTTCATGAGTAATCTTTCCATTATTTTTTTTTAACTAACTGGGAACAGCAAGATTCCTTCTCCCTATCCTCAGACTTTGTTTGACCCATTGTCATACATGTCTGGCTTTGAAATTGAACTGTCTACGTAAATAGATATTTATTTCTCAACATCACCTAAACAGAATAGGAAAAAACCAAATGCATTAGGTCTATGGTTCATTTGATACTTGTTTCCTCTAGGAAGTGGAATCTAAAACCCAAGAAGGGGGAATTTTAAGCTCTCACTTAAATGAGGCACTGACCATGGTGGAAGAAAGCCAGCGGACAAATACTGAAGACCAAAAAGAAAAAGAATCCCTCGCTCTGAGTTTGAGCAAAGCCCTGGAGGAACTCAGCGAAGCCAGAAAGAAACAAGTAGGTTCAAATATTGCTCTGGCTGCTGAAATGCTTCTTCAACGCTCTGTCTCCTGGTTCTCCTCCTACCTCTCCAACCAAATCTTCTTGGTCTCCTTGGCTGAGTCTTCAAAAGCACCCTCTTTCCAGTCACTGACTTTCCACTCCTTACCTTTCTCAGCAAATGACATCCCACCTCCTAAGTTCAAACATGAATGATTTTAAGTAGTTGCTTTTCTTATTATCCATTCATTCAGGACCAGTGATTCCATTGGTATAGGGCAGCAGTTCTTAAAGTGTGGTCTGAGGTCCCAGAGATCCCTTCAAGGGGGCAGTGAGGTCAAAGCTATTTTTATAATAACACTGAGAGTGCCCTCAGTCAACTAGCTGAAACATTGTAACTTACACATGAGTTGCCAGTCTAGTCTAACAAAGGGAGCTTCCACCATCATCTTTGTTATCAGTCATGATCCTGATAATAACAACTTCCCTGTAGCATTTAGGGTCTGTGAAGCATTTTATAAGTATTATCTCATTTGATCCTTATCACAGCCCTGGAAGGAAGGTGCTATTATTACCCCCATTTTATAGCTGAGGAAAACGAGGCAGTCAGAGGCTTTAAATAACAGTCATGATACTAAATATTGGCTAACCTTTACATAGCACCTACTATGTGCCAGGCACTGAGCTGTATGCTTCCCAAGAATTATCTCATTTGATCCTTGCAATGACCCTGAGAGGTAGGAGCTCTTATTAAGACCATTTTACAGATGATGAAAATGAGGCAGGGGTTCTAAATGACTTGCCTAGGGTCACACAGCAATCAGGTATCTGATGCTGGATTTTAATTCAGGTCTTCTAGCCTCTAGGTCCATGATTCTATCTATTGTGCCAACCTCATTAATGAAATGGTAAGATTGGACTAAAATAAAATAAAAATTCTGGCTAGGTCCTACATTGAAAAGCCTCGGTCTGAGACAAGCCACTCAAGGACCTAATGGTCTCCATGAAAGGATTCCGAAGCCCCCTAGTCACAGAATGTTAGGTAGAGAGTAAGAGTCCTTTTCATCTCACACCCTCATTTTTAGAGGGGAAACTGAGGCATGGTGGGATAAGTGAATTGTAAGCCTGCACTCTCTTTCCACTGACCACCCTCCCTCTCCCCTCTCCCTTCCCCCTTAGATCGTTCTTGGGGAACAACTTTTGAAGCAGAAGGAAGCCCTCCAGACAGTGGAGGAGGAGAAAAATCTGCAGAAGAAAAACCTGGAGATGGAGATTATCCAGTACAAGGAGCAGGTCAGGCAGCATTCGCAGACCATTGTCACTCTGGAGGAGAGGCTACAGAAGGTGACCCAGCAGAACAAGGACATTGAACAGAAGATTGTGAACCTCAAAGAAAATACACCAGGTAAGCCGTTCTCTTCAGCTGGACAGGCTTTCATGAAGCACCGACTGCTCACCCAGGCACTAGATGGCTCAGCGGATAGAGTGCAAGGTCTGGAGTCAGCCTGAGTTCAAACCTGGTCACAGACCCTTGCTAGTTGTGCAACCTTGGGCAAGTCACTTAACCTTTGTCAGCCTGAATGTCCTCATCTGTAAAATCGGGATGATAGTAGCACATATCTCCCAAGGTTGTGGTGAGGCTCAAATGAGATAATATTTGTAAAAGTACTTCGCACCAGGACAGCCAGGTGGTGCAGTGGGTAGAGTATCAGCCCTGTAGTCAGGAGAACCTGAGTTCAAGTGTGACCTCAGACACTTACTAGTTGTAAGCAAGTCACTTAACTCCACTTGCCTCCACAAACAACAACAAAAAAGTGCTTAGCACAGTGCCTGCCCATAGTAGGTGCAATATAAATGTTAATTATCATTATTATTATTATTATTCATTATTATTATTATCATACAGAAATGAAAAATCATACAGTCTTTGCTTTCACAGAGCCTGTGGTCTGTTGGTCTTTGTCTACGTGCACAAAGAAGCAAGGGCCAATGTAGAGTATGATTGGGCATTTGAAGGTGGGAAGCTACTAGGGAAAGATCTAGACAAAGTAATCTGGGAAAATATGAGGAATTTATTGAGTGGTTGGAATCCCAGAAGGTTCCAGGGTGGAGGTGGCACCCTCAGCTGGGCCTTGAAGGCAGGGAAAGATTCCAGCAGGTAAAGATGAGAAAGAAGCCATCTGGAGGCAAGGGCATGGTCTGTACCAGTGTTAAGAAGTGGGACAGGTTGAACTTAGGGAATGGTGAGTAGTCCCCTATGGCTGTAGCATAGTTTGTGAAGGAGAAGAATAGAAGAAAAATACCCCTACTGCCTCAGGGCTTATTTTGATCAGAGCTGGCAAGCCAGGGAAGAGACATGAGATGAAGAATCATGAAATAAGACTGGATAGGTAGATGGAGTCAGACTTAAATGCCAGGATGACATTGGTATTTTTCCTAGACACCATGAACAGGACATCTCCGAAGGGTCCTGAGCCAGTAAGTGCCATGGTCAAGAAGCATGCATCACAAAACATTATGTCAGCCCATGTAGAGAATAGTTTGGAGAAGGGAGAACCTGCAGGCAGGGAGAACTGATTAGGAGGCCATTGAAATAGCCCAGGTAAGAGGTCAGGAAGGCCTGAATCAAGATGGTGGTCATTATGAGTAGAAAAAATGAAATGGGATAGAATCAACAGAAATTAGCAATTGTTTGGATGTGGGAGGGGTTAATAGAATAGGGGGAAGACAAGCAAAGATGATCCCAAGATTTTTAGTCTCAGTTACAGCATCTCAGTCTCCAGCACAGATAAGTAAATTTGGAGAATGGGAAGGATTGGAAAGAAGATGTTGATTCCAGTTGGGTACATGTTGAATTTGAGGTGATGGGAGACCTTAAGATGGAGGTGTCTGGAAGGCAGTTGAGGCAATCTGGAAGGTAGGATTATAGTTCAGGAGCAAGATTACAGATAGATAGATAGATAGATAGATAGATAGATAGACAGACAGACAGACAGACAGATAGATTAGATAGATAGATATGTGTGTATATATGTATATACACACATATATACACATATATTTATGTGTACATACACATACATACATATATACCAAGAGAGAGAGAAATTGGCCAGCATGGAGATGATCATTGGACTGACAAAACCTGATGAGATGAACAAGACAGCATAAAAAAGAGGGCCCAAGACACCCATACTTATGTGAGAGACAGTTTGATAATCATTGGATTGTTGACTTAGTTGGAAGGGAACTCAGAGGTCAATGATTACAATCCCCCCATTTCACAGATGAGGGGACTGAAGCCCACAAAGAGGAAATAATTTAATTAAGGCCACACAGTTAGGAAGGGATCCACCAAAGTAAACTGAGAAGAAGTCATAAAGACAAGTAGAAAACCAGGAGAGAATAGTATCATGGAAGCCAAGGGCAAAGGCACATATCAGAGAGGATGGGAGTAGTCCACAGTGTCCAAAGCATCAGAAAAGTCAAGAAGGATGAGGACTGAGAAGGAATCTAGAAAATCTTGCTAAAGCTCATGAAGTCTTGGGCCAGGAAATGAAGACCATAGGGTGATAGCCTCGGTTAGAGATGCTGGACTAAAGTTCAGGGGAGAAATGCATAGGGAATTAAAAGGATACCAGAAAAAAAAGGAATGGTCATAATTGTTGTGCTGCAGTTCATCCATCAGAAAAAACCAACATGCTCTTTTTTTCCCCTGAAGGAGATCTTTCTTGTGATACCAGTTGTGTTCCAGTGGCACAACAATCTTAGGAGCTCTTTGTCACTACAAGTTATGAAGAAAAATGTCCCTAATGACTCAGGACATCTTTTGTACAGAGCTGGAGAGCCAGAGAATAGACACAGGAGGAGAGAGCACTTTGGATGCTTGGGGCAACAGCATGAAGAGGAATTATCTTTTCTGCCAAACACTCTGAGCATGGTGGCTTTTCTCTGCTGTCAACTGTTTGCTATTGTGGCAAATGCATTTTCAGAAACCAGCTGAGATTCATCCCTGTCTTGAAAAAAAGGCAAAAAGAATGAAGAAACTATTGCTTAGGGAAGAACTCTTAATGGAAGAAAGGTTAGAGGTGATAGTGAAAGAGAAAGTGATAATTTTGACTATGGGCAATGTTTAAAAGAAAGAAAAGAAAAACCTTCACACAAACAAAATGCAGCAAGAAAAGAAGGAAAAATGCCCATGGAAGGGAATATTTGCATCCAATTATCTGATAAAAGTCTGTTATCTAAATGTTTAGGGAATAGATGCACATATACAAGACCAAGAGCCATCCCCCAAGAGATAAGTGGTCAAAGGATATGGACAAAAAATTTTCAAACAAATTGTAAGTTATCAACAACCATTCAAAAAATTACTTCAAATCATTAATAAGAAAAATGCAAATTGAAGCATCACCTCGTTTGTACCCTGAAAATTGGCAAAGATGACAGAAGACCAAAGTAGTCAATGTTGGAAAGACGAGACATGTTGTTGGAGCCATGAACTGGTCCCCTTGTTCTAGAAATTTAATGAGAAAAGTGGCCAAACTGATCATATACTTTGACCCAAAGAGATCCTACTACTACTACTTATTTCCCCAGGAGGACACAGACAGACAAACCCCTCCCCTCAGTGTTACATTCATACATTCATAGCAGCACTTTTTGTGTAGCAAAAAAAAATCCATTATACACAAAGTGCATGCCCATTGATTTGGGAATGACTGACTAAGCCATGGAATAAACATGTAAAGGCCATAAGACATTACAAATAGAGAAATACAGGAAGATTTCTATAAATGGATGCAGAGCAAAGCAAGCAGAATCAGGAGAACAATATACACAATTATAATAACGAAAACAAAAAGACCAGTCTCGGTGTTAGAAAGCAGATTTGGAAACGACACTTTTCTTTTGGTATTGAGGTGGGGAACTATGGGAAGGGGATGTTGCATACGTTAATGGTTTTCCTTAACTGTTTTTCTTTGTTACAAGAAGAGGACTCACTGAATGGGTGGAATATATCCAGAAATGTCTGTGATATAAGAAAAAAGTCAATAAAATAACCTTTATTATTTGAGAAATAATAAAAATAAGAACAAGAAGGAACGAATCTCAGGTTTGGAGAACACCAATGTGCCCAGTGTTCATGAAGGCCATACTAGTCTCTTCTGAAGGCAGAGATCACTAGAAGTAGCCAGGAGAGGAATCGGAGTGTCAGGGCAGTGATTAGACCCCTCATTTTGCCAATGTTCAGTTGTTTAACTAAACAGGACTAACACATAGTACGTTACTTCTGTTGTGGTGATCAAGCATTAATAAGGGCATGTCAAGTCAACAAGTATTTTTTTCCCATTTAATAGTATTTTATTTTTTCAAATTACATGCAAAGATAGTTTTCAACATTCACTTTTCCAAGATTTTAAGTTCCATATTTTTTCCTCCCTCTCTCCTCTCTCCCCTCCCCCAGACAGCATGCAGTCTGATGTAGGCTATACATATACAATCATATTAAACATATTTCCACATTAGTCACTCAACAAGCATTTATTAAGCACCTACTGGACTCCAAGTCCAACAGCTCTATCATTTCCTACCGGTGTGACCTGGCAAGCCATTTCACTTCCCTGGGCCTCAGTTTCCTCATTTGTAAAAACAGATCATGCTCTTTGCGTGGACACCAGAAAAGGATAGTGTGAATAAAGTACTTTGTAAATTTTAAACATTCTAGAAATGGGAGAGGCTATTATGCCCATAAGGGGCAGTGTGGAAGCCAGAAAGACCTGGGTTCCAGTCCCATCTCTCATACACACTGACTCTGTGACCCTGGGCAAGTTATTTAAGTTCAGGCAACTGCATGGTGCAATGGTCAGAGCACCGGGCGTGGAGTTCTGAGGAAGACCTGATTTCAAATCTAGCCTCAGATGCTTACTGGCATTTTGACCCTGTTGGGCAAGTCACTTGATCTGTGTTTGCCTAATTTTCTTCATCTGCAAAATGGGGATAATAATAGCACCAACCTCTCATAGTTATCTCAAAGAAGATAATATTTGTGAAGTGCTTAGCAAGGTGCCTGCACATAGTAGGCCCTCTATAGATGCGAGCTATAAGAATGAATATTATTATTATTAGGCAACTCAGCTAGGTGGTTCAATACACAGAGCACTGGACTTGGAATTTTGGGATTAGGAAGACACTTTGGGGGGGGTGGGGTTTGGCAAGGATCCTGGAGTGGTTTGCCATTTCCTTCTCCAGCACATTTTATAGATGAGGAAACTGAGGCAAACAGGATGAAGTGACATCCTTTTTGGAGGGGGGAAGACAAAAAAAAAATCACCAAGAGTCAGACATATCTGAAATGACTCAACCACATTAATTCTTTAAAACACAAAGTTGCTGAGATGGTGCCAACCTTCATTGCTACAGGGAGTTTCTTCACCAGGAATTCCCATTATTAGTGAAATCACGGGTATGGTCTTTTTGAGGGGGAGGGGGAGACAGTTGGGGTTAAGCGTCACACAGCTAGTGTCTGGGGCTGAATTTGAACTCAGGTCCTCCTGACTCCAGGGACAGCATTCTATCTACTGCAATACCCAGCTGCCCCACAGGTATCGTCTTCATCCTGTTATGGCCATGATTTGTTTTTATCCTGTGACTTTTGAACCCTAATGCCCGGAGGAATGCCTGATATACATGAAGCAGTTGATTGATTGATCAGTAATTAGATCACTTGGTTTCAATATTGTTTCTAAGCCTTGGAGGCAGCAATTTTTTAAAATTGAAATTTATTAACAATTTTTAAAAACAAATCTACAAAACATGACCCCAAACCCTTTATAAAACAGACAAACTTACATCATAATAAGAATCACAAAAGATTCAGTCAGAGGACCTGCCTGGTCTGAAAACCCAGCTCTGCCTCCTACTGTGTGACCCTGGCTAAGTCACTTACAAGGCCTCATTTGTATCATGAGGGTGTGGGACTGAGAGCTCCAGCTTCTCCCCTCCCTGCCTTCCCACTCCGAGTCCCTGCTTCTTCGATATGTGCCGTTGGTCACAAAGGGCAATGGGTGACAGAGTGAGAGCAGAATGGCCCAAATTCACCTCCACTATTACGAAAAAAAGGAATTATTTACTGGTCCACAATTCATCCTTTCTCCTTTCTAATAATCCTAATAGCCATCATTGATGTAGCACTTTAATGTTTGCAAAGTGCTTCACATATATTATCTCGCTGATCCCC
The DNA here is from genome assembly GCA_028627135.1 of Pseudochirops cupreus. Lineage (NCBI taxonomy): Eukaryota > Metazoa > Chordata > Mammalia > Diprotodontia > Pseudocheiridae > Pseudochirops > Pseudochirops cupreus. The sequence continues at coordinate 35,151 of JAQQSU010000034.1, read as the reverse complement.
ACAACAACCTAGGGAAGTAAGGGCTATTATTATTCTCACTTTACGGATGAGGAAACTGAGTCAGACTTGCCCAGACTCACACAGCTAGTAAGGCAGAGTTTGAACTCAGGTCTTCTTGACTCTACATCCAGGCCTGTATCCACAGGACCACACAATGGTATCTTTCTCAAGAAGTTTAGCAGCTCGTTCCTTGGTTTCTCCTCTACTTCCCTGCCTTCAAACTTGGGTACTTCAATATCCATGTTGTTATCTCTCAAACATCCTGACTTCCAAGAGCAATAGCCTCCTCCTCCTTTCCTTTGATTTCAACCACACACAGTGACAGTCACATTCTAGCGTGGTGGCCCTGGGGAAGTCACTTAAAGTGGGCAACCTCTGCTGGCAGCTCTCTCTCTCTCTCTCTCCCCCAGCGACTCTGGCCCCCAGCAATTCTCCTCTCTCCCTCTGCCTCCACGATGCTGCTCCCCAAAAGTTCTGCCTCTTTCTGCTTGGGCCCTCTCTCTAAATCCACGGCACCAGCTCCTCCCAGTTCAGCCCAATCTCTCTTCACATCAACAAGTCCATCACACAAGTGGGATTCACAAGCTCTGGGTTTTAACACTTAACTCCAAAACCAAGTCAATACAAGGGGATCTTTAAATTCCATTACCAGTACACTGTCTCAGTTTCCTCTTCTGTACAATGGGGATAATAACAGCATCTACCTCTCAAGGATGTTGTGAGGATAAAAACGAGACAATAATGAGGTAAAGCACCTGACAAACCATAATAAACATCTGTGTTTACCTTATTTTCTTCATCTGTAAAGTGGGGATAATAATAGCACCAAGCTCTCATAGTTATCTCAAAGGAGATAATATTTGTAAAGGGCTTAGCAAGGTGCCTGGCACATAGTAGGCTACACAAATCTCATCATCATCATTAACATTGAGCTCAACATCACCCCCAGGTGTTCAAGAACACCACCATCAGGAACACTACAGTTCTCTTATCCAACCATCACCTGGCTATCCTGCCATCTCCCCCTGTGCCTCAGTGCCCCGAAATCTGTTCTTGATCCTCAGCATGACTTTTGGGCCTTCCTCCCCGCTCCCAGTCCTCCCTAGACCATCACCTCTGCTCCGGCTTCCCTTTGGCTCATTCCCAATCTTGACCCTGTGGTTTATTGGCTCAATGTTACGCTGTCTTCTTTTCTTGAATTCCTTCCCCAATCCCTTCTCCCCTTCATGCCTCACCGAACCCCCAACCTGAATCACTCCCATATTGTATTCTACTTCTAGAAAAAGCACATGAAACAGAGATGTAAGAACAGTGACCCTGGAGTCAGAGGACCTGGATTCAAATTCTGCCTTTCATTCTTACTACCTGTGCAGCTTTGGGCACATCATCTAACCCCCAGAAGCTTCAGTTTCCTCATCTGTAAAATGAAGGGATTGGATTAGATGACGTCTGTGGTCCCTTCTAGCACTAGAATTATGAGGCAACTGGGTGATGTAGTAAATAGAGCACTGAGCCTGGAATCAGGGAGACTTGAGTTCAAATCCTGTCTCACACACTTACTTAGCTCTCTGACCCTGGGCAAGTGCCTACACTTCTATGTGCCTCAGTTTCCTCATCTGTAAAATAGGAATAATAATAGCCCCTACCTCCCAGGGTTGTGGTGGATCAAACAAAATATTTCTAATGCTATATCTGGTGTTGAGTTGTTTCGGTCACGTCTGACTCTCCATGATCCCATTGGGGTTTTCTTGGCAAAGATACTGGGTTCTTTTGCCATTTCCTTCTCCAGCTCACTTTACAGATGAGGAAACTGAGGTCAACAGGGTTAAGTGACTTGCCCAGGGTCTTGCAGCTAGTCATTGAAGCCAAATTTGAACTCAGGTCCTCCTGATTCCAGACTCCAGGGCCAATGCTCTATACACTATGGTGCCATCTAGCTGCTCCCTTTTCTTTCACTCTTGTCTCTGATGACATGACCCTTCTCACTAAGGCTAACCCTATCACTTGTACCCTTGACTTTATCCCCTCCTGTTTTCTCTAGGAGCTTGCCCTTACAGTCATTCCCTGTCCTTTCTAATTGTCTATCCCCTCCTTGTCTTCTTTCTTTCACTCTCTCCTCAACCCCTTGCAATCTGATTTCTGACTTCAGTACTCAGCTGAAACCACTCCGAACTTTTAATTGCCAAACTTCCATTCTAATCTTTCCAGACCTTTCTGTAGCATTTGACACTGCCAACCACTCTCTTCTCCTGGATCTTCTCTTCTCTCTCACTTTTCAGATATTACTCTCACCTGGATTGCTTCCTACCTCTCTGACCTCTCCTCAATCTCTTCGCTAGCTTATCATCTATATTATGCCCCATAATTTTTGGTGTTCCCCAAGGTTCTGTCCTGGTCTCCTTTCTCTTCTCTCTCTGTATTCTCTCTTTTTTGGTAATCTCATAAGCTTCCTCGGGTTTAATGATGGATAGGACTCCCAGAACTATACGTGCAGACTCAGTTTCTCCCCCAGGTTTCAGCTGCACATTGCCAATGGGTCATTTCAAACTGGATGTCCCAGAGACTTCTTTTTTTTTCCCTTAAAAGTATTTTTTTTCAATGCTACGTAAAGATAGTTTCAACATTCATTTTTGTAAAATTTTGAGTTTCAAAATTTTCTCCCTTTCTCCCTTCCCTCCCTCCTCCCTAAGACAGCAAGCAATCTAATATAATCATGTCAAACATATTTCCATATTAGTCATGTGAAAAAAATCAGAATAAAAGAGAAAAACCATGAGAAAGAAAAAACAAAAAAAAAGTGAAAATAGTGGGCTTTGATCTGCATTCAGACTCCATAATTCTTTCTCTGGATGTGGTTAGCATGTTTCGTCATGAGTCCTTTGGAATTGTCTTTGTCATTGAATTGCTGAGAACTAAGTGTAATAAAACTGATCATTGTACAATATTACTGTTATTATGTACAATATTATCCTGGTTCTGCTCACTTCACTCAGTGTCAGTTCATATAAGTCCAGATTTTTCTGAAATCCACCTACTCATCATTTCTTATAGCACAATAGTATTCCATTACATTCATTTACTACGACTTGTTCAGTCATTCCCAACTGATGGGCAGGCCCTCCATTTCCAATTCTTTGCCACCACAAAAAGAGCTGCTATAAATATTTTTGCACATGTAAGTCCTTTTCCCTTTTTATCTTCTCTTTGGGATACAGACCTAGCAGTGGTATTGCTGGATCAAAGGGTGTGCATAGTTTGGTTACCTTTTGTGTCCCAGAGACAAATTAAACTCAATATGTCAAAAACTAAATTCATTATCTTTTCCATATGTCCTCATTTCGAAGGCTCCACTATTCTTGCGATCTCCCAAGTTCTTAACCATGGTACTTCTCATTTTCCTTCTCCCCTCATGTTCACATCAGTTGCCAGATCTTGCATTTTCTGCCTTTACAACATGCCTCACATCCAATCCCTTCTCTACCCCCTTAATTTAGGCCCTCATCACCTCTTACCTACATTAGCAACTGTGTCCTAACTGGACTCAATGCCCCAAGTCTTTCCATGACAGTTCATCCTACATGCTTCTGCCAAAGGAATTTTCCTTAAACACAGAACTAATCATGAGGCACCCCTATTCAATCAATTCTAGTGGTTTCCTGTTGCCTCTAGGAGAAAACATAAGTTCTTTTGCTCAGCTTTTATACAATCTGGTCCCAACCTAAATTACTAAACTCATGGATATTATTCATCCTCCTACACTCCATGATCCAGCCAGACTGACTTAAACTGTTATTCACATGCAACACTCCTTTTCCCATCTCCCTGCCTTCCCATTGGCCTTTCTTTCCCCCTTGCCTGGAATGTTCCCCTTCCTTAACCTCTGCCTCACATAAGTCTCCCTCTTCCTTTACTATGCAGCTCAAGTCCCATCTCTGGCATGAAGCCTCTCCTGACTTTCCCGCCCCTCTCCCTGCCCACCATTGTCAGTGCCCGCTTTACCAAGCTACCTTATATTTGACTATCTGTATACATACATAGTTTATTAACTTTACATTTCTGCTGTATGTATACACACACATATACATATATATGTACTTTGTGGCATTTAAAAAGGTTCAAGAGACAAAATTTCTGGGTAATTTAACCATTTTACTAATAATGCCAGCATATTTATTAATAAAAGGATGGTCATTTAGTCATCTCTCTTAGACCAAAGACCCCTCATGGTGGTAGGCTTATAGTTTTCATGCCCTTGGAAGAACAGATATTCCTGAGGGTGGCAATCAACTCTAATTGGTTAACAATTAATGAGGGAATTAATATTATAATGAGAGAGTGGGCTATATTACAACGAAGGTCTCATGACTTGGATCACCCACATTTTGGTCAAAGACACTTATCAATTTCCAAATCACCTGTTTGACAAAAGGAAAGATCCACATTTTCCCAGATCTATCTAAGCAAACACGATGAGCTGGAATGCCTCCATTAGCCCAAACTTAGAATTTCATTTACTGTCTTTGGTTAGATCTCAGCCATCCTGACTGGGTAAATCTATGAGAAAGATTTCCCATACTGGTTGACTTCTGGATGAGGAAGTAGAAAAGGGGAAAAATCTTGGTTCTGATTCAGTAATTAGTTATTGACACGTGAGAAATAATCATTTCTCATACTCGTTTCTCTCATTAGAATGTAAACTCGTTATGAGTAGAGACTTCGTCATTCATTATATAATGCCTGTAATCTGAGTGCTAGGCACATAGTTGGGCACTTGATAAACATGTAATTGATTGATTGTCTTCTTCCCTGCAGGTCTCTGCATCCTTAAAATAAAAATAAAAGCTTTCTACCATTTAGCTCTACCATTCTCTCAAGTTATTATCTTATTTCTCTTCTCCCTTTCACAGCCAAACTCCTAAAAATAAGAATGATAACTAACATTTATAGAGTGCTTTAAATTGCAAAGTGCTTTACATACGTTATCTCATTAAAAGCCTCAGGCACTCATTACCTGCATTCCCTTTTATCCCGTTAGTTTCCCAGTCCTCTGTAATCTGGCTTCAAATATCAGTAATTCAATTAAAACCACTCTCGCCAAAATGACCACTGATTTCTTAATCACTACACCAAGTGACCTTCTTTGCAGTCCTCATTTGTCTCTACTTCCCTGAAGCATTTGACACTGTTGATCATCTTCTTGATTTGGGTGCTCTTTCCTCCACTGTTTTTCATGACTTTGCTCTCTCTTGCTTCTTCTCTTACTTATCCAGCAGTTCCTTCCCCATCTTCTCTGCTGGATGATTGCCCATGTCCCACCCCTTAACTATGCTTAGAGCCTGGGGCTCTCTGTCCAAGGTGGTCATTTCTTCTCTTTCTATACTTTTACTGATCTTGTCAGTTCCCATGGGTTTGATTATCATCTCAAAATGGAAGATTATCAGATCCATAGCAAAAATATGTGTGTCTGTGTCTGTGTGTCTGTAAGTATATATGTGTGTGTATATATGTGTGTATATGTGTAGATAGACAGAGATGGATAGATAGATAGATAGATAGATAGATAGATAGATAGATAGATGGATGGATGGGTGGGTGGATGGATGAATGGATGGATGGATGAATGGGTGGGCAGATGGATGGATAGATAGATAGATAGATAGATAGATAGATAGATAGATAGATAGATAGATAGATAGCAATCAGCTCTAGTCTCACTCTTCCTGGACTTGATTGACTACATCTCCCCTTCAGGGTTCTTGGGATACCCCTAAAAGGTTGGGGAGTCTTTCTCTAATACTGTTAACTTAAATTCCCATTCTGATATCTTCCCACACAACAACTGTTAAACACCAATGACTAGGACTCCAGCACCATTTAATCAATTAACAGTGACTAGCTTTTATAAAGAGATGCTTACTTAGAAGATATAGCAATAACAAAAACACAAACACTTTCCCCTAGTACTTGGGGGCACATTCTCTCCCATACAGCTCAGTCTCTAGAAAGATCAGGCTCATACCTAACAGTTTCTATATAGTGCTGGTCCCTTCACACACACACCTCCCCCCAAGTTTAGGTCCAAATGTAGGGATTAATGCTGGGTGAGTCCCTATATTAGCTACTGATGAACTGTTTTACAAACACTGTTTCTTGCTCCTCAGAGCATTAATGCTGAACTGACTGAAAAACCCAGTCTGAGATCTACTCCCAGACATCCTTCTCCTATCTCCTCATCTAAAACAAAGGAACATATTCTGAGGGCCATATGTCAGCCTCAGATGGGAAGGGCCCATGACCTTTCCTTTCCAGTACTGACTCTTTTCTCTCACCAGAGCATTGCCAGGCAGAAATTAAGTCAGATCAAGAGAAGAAAGAAGTTCTGGTCCATTAGTTCGTTTTGAATGTGCCCCAAATTCCAGCTAGGAAGCTACTCAAAAACATTCCTTTTCACTATATAGTTAGCAGACTGGAACCAGTTACAGAATACCCACACACTTTCTGAAGTCCTCGTGGGAATTATATCAGTCAGGTATTCTGTGCGTGCTCAGAAGGACTGGCCTCATTGGTCAGTCCACCATTACACATATAGCCAGACCTATTCTTTCCCTCTAATTCCAGTCTTACATAACCAGCTTCCCACTGGACGTTGCCAGATGGATGTCCCATAGATATCTCCACTTGGTAAGTCCAAACAGAACTCATTGTCTTTCCCCTAATTATACCTCCCTGTTTTGTTTGAGGATGCCACCACCCTCCCTGTCACTCAGGTTTGCAAACAGGGATATATCTTCAGCTCTTCACACTCATTCACCTCCTATAGCCAATTGGTTGCCAAATCTTGTCATTTTGTCATGCCCCCTTCTCTCTACTCATACAGCCACAAACATAGGGTAGGAGGGAATAGAACAATCCCTTATCACTCTCACCTGGACTATTACAATCACCTTCTAACTTGCTTTCCTGCACCCAATCTCTCCACCTCTGATCCATCCTCTATATAGCTGTCAAAGGGTCATTCCTAAAGTCCAGCTCTGACCATGTCATCTTCCAGCTCAAAAAGTTCCACTCAGTCCCTGTTACCTCTCTGATAAATCCTTCCACTTACATGTAAAGCCCTTCATACTCTAATACCAACCCACCTTTCCTAGGTTATTATACATTATTCCCCTCTGAGCACTCTACATTCTAGTCAAACTGGTTTGCTTGCTGCTCCTTCCATCTACCATTCCATCTCTCATCCCTGGGCCTAAGTAGACATTGTCTCCCATGCCAGGAATACATTCTTTCCTCAGTGTAGGACGCTGGAAAGAGCTCTAGAGTCAAAGGACCTAGATTTAGTTCTCCTCTCTGATTTTGTTATTGTTCAATTGTTACCATTATGTCCAGCCTTTTGTGACCCCCTTTTTGTTGGGGGAGGGCTCTTGGTAATCCTGGAGTCATTCGCCATTTCCTTCCCCAGCTACTTTTACAGATGATGAAACTGAAGCAAGGGCAGCTAGGTGACACAGTGGATAGAGTGCTGAGCCTGAAGTCAGGAAGATTCTTCTTCATGAGTTCAAATCTAGCCTCAGACACTTACTAACTATGTGACCCTGGGCAAGTTACTTACCCCTGTTTCCCTCAATTTCCTCATCTGCCAAATGAGCTGGAGAAGGAAATAGCAAACCACTCCAGTATCTTAGCCAAGCAAACTCTAAGTAGATACTCATCATTTTGAAGAATGGTTAAACCAATGGTGGCACATGAATGTAATGGAATATTACTCTGCTATGAGAAATGAAAAAAGTGATGACCACAGAGAAGACTGAGTAGATCAACACAACCTGATTCAGAGGGAAGAAAATAATATCCACAAGAACCTCAGCAATGGAAATGGAAAGAATAAGCCCCAAACCATCAAAGTGGATGTTACAAAATGACAAAGGACAAGTGGGGCTCCAAACACAAGGGGAAACCATCTCCTTTGCACTCATGGTCTGTGCAGAGCTGGGAGCTCCACAGTTTGGGACATTGTACTTTGAAATTTCAGATATTTTCAGTGTATAGAGCAGTTTTCCTGCTTTTTTTCTCTCTTTTTCCTTAAAAAAATATTATTTGTTGTATGGGCTAACTTTCTATGAGAAGAAAGGGAGTTAATGGGAGAAATTTAAAAAAAAAGACTATCAATAAAAAATTTATTTTAAAAAAAAGAGTCCCTACTTTCCACCTGTCTTTTAGCTCAATGCTCCCTTCTCCATGAGGTCCCCTTCTCTCATTTACTAACACCTCACTCTGTTATTTTGCACATATTTTCTATTTATTGTTTCTTTCCAATAGAATATAAACTCTCTGAGGGCAAGGACTGTTTTCATTTTTGTCTCTATGTCCCTTTCACCTAGCACAGTGCTTGACACACAGTCAGCCTTTGATGAACGCTTGTTGTTGAACAGCCCTGGAAGGTGGGGAGTCTGTCCACACCTGCTCTGATCATACCCCATCTTGGACTTACCGGCCTGTTGTTTATATCCTGGTGTGGCTTGACCCTCAAGACATATCAATTTTCCATAATTTTTCCTATTACTTCATCCTCACAACCTGCTTCCACCAAACATTACACCATACTTCCAGAAATAGTCCACACAGAGTCAGGGCAGGATCAGCTTCCTTCCAATATGGCAACCCCACTCTCAGCTCCACCTATAACATGAATATGGTTGATAGAACTATGGCTTCCATTCTAGGGCTGTCTCCCAAAGAGATCATACAAGTGGGGAAAAGACCCATATATACAGAAATATTTGTAGCAGCTCTTTTTGTGGTGGCAAAGAATTAGAAGTCAAGAGGATGCCCATCAATTGGGGAATAGCGGAACAAGTTGTGGCATATGAATGTAATAGAATACTATTGTTCTATAAGAAATGAGCAGATGAACTTCATAATAACCTGGAAAGACTTATATAAACTGATGCTGAGTGAGGAGAGCAGAACCAGGAGAACATTGTACATAATTATAGAAGCATCATATCTGTGATGACTGACTTTGATAGACTGAGCTCATTTCAGCAATGTAAGGTTATAAGACAACTCCAAAGGACTCATGATGGCCATCTACATCTAGAGAAAGAAATGCAGAGTCTGAAAGCAGATTGAAGCAAGCTACTTTCTCTCTCTCTTTTGTTTTGTTTTATTCCTTCTTTCTCATCGTTCAGTCCATTGGTTATAATTCTTTACGAGTTGACTAATGCTTAATGTGAAGGTATTTGTAGAACCTATATTGGATTGCATGCTGCTATGGGGGTGGGGGGAGAGAAAATTTGGAACTCAAAAACTTGTGAAAGTGAAAGTTGTAAACTAATAGTAAATAAATTTTTTAAAAAAGAACTATGGCTTCCAGGAAAAAGGATGCAACATTTCCTCTGTTCTCTTCCCTGATCATAGCACATATTGAGAATTGTGATTGGTTCTAGGTGCCACATCTTCTTTCAGGAAGGCTACTTCAGAGAAGGGTATAGTAGATGGTGAGAAGACTGGACACTATGTCCTATAAGGAAGAGTTGAAAACAGGATAATTTAGCCTGGAAAAGAAAAGGTTTGGGGGTGGGGAGAGAATGACTGTCCTCAAGTATTTGAAGGTCTTTCTTGTGAGTGAGGGATTAGGTTTGTTCTGATGGCACCCAAAGGGAAGAACTGAGAACACTGGACCAAAATTGTAGAGAAGCAGATATTTAGGCTCAATAGTAAGGAAAATCTTCCTGCAAATGGGAGCTGTCCAAAAGCCATTTGGGCTTCAGTGGGGCATAGTAATTTCCCCACCATTAGCAATCATCAAGCAAAAGCTGGATGACCGATTCTCAGAGATGTTATAGACTGTCTAGATTTTCCTCTGGGTTAGCCTAGGTAACTTCAAGAGTACTTTGATTCCCTGATTTGTATAATGATTAAAACCACTGTGCATTTCTTTAATAGTTCAAAAGGAAATAGAGAAAGATCCTTTGCTAAAGACTCTTGTCACTGGAAAGTCATATGACTATCTAATGTAAGTATCCTTAGAAATATTATGCTCTTTTTTTCCTGTTAGCTCAAGTTCCCATTATAGGATGCAAAAGTTCATTAGAAGCTTTACTGGCTCGTGAGAAATAGGCCAAGTTTCAGATTGCTAAATGTTTCATTTGGCAAGCTTTTTTTGGATTCCAGCCAATTAAATATTTAAGCACTTGGAACTGTAGCATCAAGGCATGGTGCTCCATTATAGCAACAGAAATCAGACACAGTCCCTACCCTCAAAGAGTGTATGCACTAAGAGAAAATATTAAAAAGATAAGATGGTCTCCCCCCACACTGGGAGCTAGCATTCTACTTAGGAAAATTCCCAGTACGTGTGGAGAAAAACTAGAGAACACTAGAATAGAGGCATGCCTTCCCAGCTCTGACATTCTGTGTTCTAAAGTCCTCCCAGCTCTGACATTCCATGTTCTAAGGGCCCTCCCAACTCTGACATTCCATCTCTAAAGTCCCTTCTGGCTATAAATGATATGATACTATACTGAGGGAATCTATAATATAGGAAGAGATAGTATGGGATGTGATTGGTCAGAAACTTTAAAAATAAAATAATGCCCCTTGCCATTGGCCAGTCTTCTTGTATGTTTGACTTTAGTACTAAATTCCAGTCACTGAAGAGACAGGGTCAATCCTTGACTTTCATAGGAGATATCAATTCCTTCAGTCTACATCAGTTTACCCATTTGCCTGCCTCTGGGTCCAACTTTTCGTTTCGCAGAATGTGTGGAATCTTTTCTCATACAGAACCAGTCCACTGCAGATTATCAGTCCGAACCATTAGTGCTCAATAACAGAGTTATCTTCTCCCACCCCTATTGTTTGCAATACAACAAACCTCAACCCCAAATTTACTCGTTTTAAGAACTAGGATAAACTGGTGTGAATTTATCCACTCACATCACCTGTCTGGCCTCAGTATCTCCTGTTATAAAATGATGAGATTGTACTAGATCATCTCTAAGGCTCCATCTAAATCTGACATTCCATGCCCTCAGATGCCTCCCAGAGCTGGTATCCTAGGTTCTATGACCATTCCAGTTCTAAAAACTGCTCCTAGCTCTAATATTTCATATTCTAATTTCCAGTTCCAACAGTGTGTGTCCTAAGTTGCTACTTAGCTCTGATGTTCCATGCTCTAGCTCCCTTCTAAGCTTTAACATTTTATGTTCTAAGACCCCTTCTGGTTCTGACATTCTTTGTCCCATGAGTCCTTCCATTCCATGAAGGGTTTGTTTCATGCCCTCTGTTCCAATGATTACCAATGTTTTCCCAGTATGGTACCCTATGACTTTCTCCATTTAGTAACACACACACACACACACACACACACACACACACACACACACACACACACACACACACACCCTGGGAAGACTTCATCAAGCTTTTGAAAAATCAGAGTTCTCCTTGTAGTCTCCCAGACCTTGCCTCAAGACAGATCCTTTTCATAAGAAACTATATGGGACTGGAACTGATGAATGAAACCCCTGTTTCATTGATTTCAGCGAAGAATTCATGGCTGCACAGAAACAGCTCATCTCCCAGCACGAGCTCATCACCACCCTAAAAATGGACCTTTTCAAAAGCCAGACCAAGATATCTAGATTAAAAGGTATGCCCACACAGCACACTTGGCCATTCAACTGAGGATCCCAAGATGCCATAAGGGGGGAAAAAGGCGAAGTAACTTACTTTGTATATGAAAATTCTGTGGCTACAAGTCATTGGTGAAACGCTTTCTCTTCTTCATTTATATGACTTTTGTTGAGGATTCAACATCCACAGCTTTGGTGTAGAATTTTCTGGCTCTGAGAGTGAGGGACCTAAGGGAAAATCTTACACAATGAATGTTACCCCTCTATCAACACTCATACTACAAGGTTTGCTGGTACTATTGGAGGAGGCATCTCATTGGAGAAAATTGGGGATACTTTGTTTCCCTCTCTGGACCTCAGTTTCTTCATATATAAAATGTAAGAATTGGGCCCTTTGAGACCTATATGCCAAGGTCCCTTCTAGGCCTGATATTTTATGATTTCTCTTCTAGCTCTAACAGTCTATGTTCTCAGGTCCCTTCTAGCTCTGATATCCTGTGTTCTAAGGGCCCTCCCAGCTCTGACATTCTCTGTTCTAAGGCCCCTTCCAGCTTTGACATTCCAGTCTTTCAGATCCCTCTTATTACAATTTCTCCCCAACTTTAAATGCTATGGTTTGCCTCTAGGTGCAAATTCTTGAAGAGATATCTTGAAATTGTTCTTATTTCAAGGAAATAAGGAAATATGAAACAGTTTAGACTTGAGGTAGTTATAGAAATCCCACTATTGCAGAATCTTAGTGAAGTTCAGAGAGAAATCCTATGCCCAACCCTCATTGACCTTCAGGCTTTGAGCTATTAGGCCATCCCTCTGGTTCAGATATGAGGATTTTATTTAAGAACCAGTTCTTTGGTTTGTTTGTTTGCTTGTTTTTTGTTTTAAGGGAAAGAGAAAGTTTGGGAAATGTATCTTCTGCTTTTAAGCAGACAGAAGGTCCAGTATTTTGTACCTTGTGGTTAAACCAGTTCTTGAAGTTGAGGGTGATTGAGAAGGAACAGGAAAAACAGGGCTCTCCCATTTCTACACCGATGCCAAATGCTCTGGATCAGACCTTTCCTCCTCCTTCTCCTCCTCCATCCCCTCCTCCCCCTGCTTCTTCCTCCATCTCTCCTTTTTTGCGTTACTCTCTTCCGTGCTCCTGTACTCTTTGCTCTTTTACATATTTCTCCTTTGTATTTCTCCCCCCCACCTTTTTTTCTTTCAACCTTGACAAAGCTAGAAGGCCCTGTGAGCAGGAGTGAGGGGGCCTAGTCAGGTTTAAGAGGCAGATTGTCATTTTTGATGGAAGGGGGTGGTGCCCATTGTTGGTTTTTTCTCCTATCTTGAACCTTTCAAATATTCTCTGAGTTTTGGTCTCCTGGGTCAGGGTCTACACCTACAGAAAATCCCCTAAATCATTTCTGACCAGACTCAACCAGTACAAGTGACTTTTTCCTTTGGTCATATGAAAGAAAGCCAAATTTTCTAGATGCTTGATAAGTCACTTAACCCTCCTGGGCCTCAGTTTCCACATCTGTAAAAAAAAAAAAAGAGAGAGAGTTGGACTAAGTGACCTCTAAGGTCCTTTCCACCTCTTCATCCATCTGTAAAAAGAAGAGGCTGCAGTAGGTGACCTCTGAGGTCCCCTATAGCTCTGGATCTGGGGTTCTGTGGTTCCCTGAATAACCTTTAGGATGTATCTCTGTCTCTTCTGTTATTGTGGGTCTGGTACATTTGGCTACACTGTTCATGTACCAGTTCTCAGGTGTGGGGCTTCCTGTCCCTTTCAGCTGAGTATGATGAGCAGCTAAAAGCAGAGATGGGCCAGAATCTCTTCCTGATTCAGCAACAGGAGCAGGAGCTGAGTGAGCTGAAGGAGAAGCTGATTCAGATGTCCAGCCTGGTGGAGAAAAAGAACAATGAAGTCGAAAGCTTACAGGAGTATCTAAGGTACATGCCCATAGCCAAAAGACACTATGGAATCCTGCAAAGTCTAAGGAGTGTCCCTTCTGGGCTCCCTAACATGCCTGAGGGCATGGAGCAAGGGGTAGTTAGGAAGGGGTCAAAACAAAATGGTTCCTGCCCTCAAGGAGCTTCCACTCCCCTTAACATTAAGCACCTTCAGTTTGGGGTGAAAATACAGTTCCTTTTCCCCTCTTATCTGAGTCTGCAGGATGTGGTATTTATCAAAGGGATCTGTGTTCCCCTAAACTTGATTCAGTTGCTCCATATTAAAAAGCCCCTCCCATTCCCTCTGGCTTCAGAAACTCCATCTCTGTAGAAATCAAAAAGATCTGCACCATGTGTGATGTGGGGATACAAGTGGATGGTACTCAGAATGACGTGTACATCTTTAACAAAGAGGTGAGTAGCCCCACTGCATGACCTACTGCTGGTGGGGACCCAAATGCACAGAAAGTGGGTGCTTGCTTAGTGATTTCTATCCCTATCCATTCAATCAAATTCACCAAATATTTATAGAGCACCTACTGTGCATAAGAAGTCCCCATGTTCTCCCTGATCCCCCAAGCCCAGGGCTGCTTACCCTTTTCTCTGTCACTGACCCCTTAGGCAGGCTGGTAAAGCCTATAGAGAGCCCTGCTCAAAATCATGTTTTAAATGCTTAAAATAAAATGCCGAGTATTACAAAGGAAACCAGTTACATTGAAATTCAGTTGTCTAGAGACAGAAAAAGAGATAAAGAGACAGAGAGATGAAATACAGAAATAGAAATAGAGATATATAGTTATAGATAGAGATAGAGATAAATATGTGTGTATAATATATATGTATATATATAAGTTCATAGCCCTCAGATTGAGTCTTCATCAATAGTGTCCTATTCCCCCACCCCCAGCAATACTTTTAATATATTTTGTAATTATCTATCTCTATACAAGCTGTTTCCCTTCCCAGCCCCCAGCAGAATTCAAGCATCTCAAGGACAGGATCACTGGATCACAGATTTAGACCTGGAAAGAATATTACAGACCCCCTAGTCCAAACTCCCTACCCCCACCCTATTTCACAAATTAGGTGACCGACATCTGGAAAAGAATCAAGGGTACGAGACCTAGAGCTAGAACAGACCTCTGAGACTATCTTGTATAACTCCCTTATTTAACTAACAGATGAAGAAATGGGAGCCCAAAGATACATCTTGCCAAGGGTCACATGAAGAGTAAGTGACTGAGGGGAGATTTGAACCTCAGTCATCTGAATCCAAAGCTACTGCTTTCGCGACTATACCACTGCTAACATATTCTCCAGCACCTAGCACAGGATCTGACACGTAGTAGGTACTTAGTAAATGCTTGCTGCATTGATTATGAAGTATTGAGAATACAAAGATGAGAAATGCCCTACCCTCAAGGAGCGTTCTTAAGGAGGAAAGGGAATGAGGGAGAGATGCCTGAAAATAAAGGCATTTCTGATGCTACTGACATTTGCAAGGGATGAGACATGTACATAAAGGACTATGGTACAGATCTTTGAATGAGTAGATTTCATAGGAATGGTCCAACAAAGTGCCCCAAAATATTTGAGGAGTGAAGAATCACTTCTAATTAAGGGAATAAGGGCAGATTTTATGGAAGAAAGGTGACAGCTGAGCTGGTTCTTGAAGGAAGGGAAGATGGCAAAAGATAAAAATACGGAACTTGGCTGGGAGAGAGTAGAGAGTCCATTCAAGTTATGAGTGAAACCATGACCAAAGGCAGAAGCAAGAAAGGAGAAAAGGAGAGCAGAAGTCGGTGATTAGTGTAGTTTGTCTAGAGCACAGAAAACATGGAAGTGGGCTTGTGGAGTGGTCAGAGAGCTGGCCTCAAAGCCAGGGAGACTTGGGTTCTAGTCTGGACAGACGTGCCTGGGCAAGTCATTAAACTTCCCAGTATCCTAGGCAACTCTGTAAGTTACAGAGAAAATACTCATCTGAATTAATTAGAGGAAGTGTCCTCATCCAGTACACTGAAATCCCAAGACCAATCCTGATCCCCTATGGCAATGGTTCTCAACCTTCCTAATGTCACGACCCTTTAATAGTCGTATGTGGGCGTGTCTGCATGTGGGCAGACCCGCCTGGAGACGGATAGAGGTTTCTAAGACCATCAGAAATATGTGTTTTCCAATGGTCTTAGGCGACCCCTGTGACCCCTGTGAAAGGGTTCAACCCCAAAGGGGTCACAACCCACAGGTTGAGAATGTCTGCCCTATGGAGTACATTTATTTATGGATTGGGAAGAGAGGGAGTTAATACAATGGAAAGGTGGATTTGGAGTCGGAGAACCTGGTTTCCTATGTGACCTTGGGCAAATCACTTTCTTTTGGTGGGCCTCAGTTTCTTCTGTATAATTTTTGTTCGGTTATATCCAAATCCCTCCCACCTCTGGAGCTATGATCCTAGGAAGACTCTGAGGTCCTTCCAACCCTTTGCTTCAGGAAAGAGCAGTAAAGAAAGAAAGTCGGGAAAGCAGTTTTGGAAAGAGGTTTCTTCACTGCAAAAAGGAGACACACAGATCCCTATTGCTTGACTTGTGTTGCTAAAAATTGTCCTTAATAAGGTCATTGTAGGGTGCAGCCCCACCCTAAGGCGTTAGCTTTTTCTGCCACAGACAGGGCAGATAAATGTTTATTTCCCAACCTGGTTAGACTGAAGGCTTTATGGAAATGAAAATCAAGGTACCCAAAATAAAACCTTTTGAGTCAACATTCAGAAGCCAGACCAAATGTCTCAGGCAATTGTTTTCCTTTTCTCCTTGGCATCTTTCCCTGACCCTGACAGCAGCCACATGCAATAAAGCCAGCCACAACCAGCTTGTGGCAGCCTCTACCGGTGTTCAGCATGGGAGCCAGCACACAAAGCAACGCCTCACTTCACTCTCTCAAAGCTATGTTGAGTTAGAGAAATTACTTAAAATCTAGCCATGGCCCTGAGGCTCAGCTCTAGCAACCTGGCCACCCCCACCCAAGCTCTAGCCACAGACAAATTAGAAAGATGGACTAGGAAGTAAGGGGAAGGGAGGGGAAGGAATGGGAAACAAAAAAGAGAAGTCTCTTCTAATTCTGCATTCTAAACTCCCTCTCCTTCCTGCTTTCTAAGGTAAAACTGACTAAGGCAAGGGTGGGGAACCTGGGGCCTCAAGGCCACATGTGGCCCTCTAGGTCCTCAAGTGCTGCCCTTTGACTGACTCCAAACTTCACAGAAGAAATTCCCTTAATAAAAGGATTTGTTCTGTAAAACTTGGACTGGGTCAAAAGGCCACACCCAAGAAGGCCACACATGCCCTTGATGCCACAGGTTCCCCACCCCTGTTCTAGACCTTATTTTAGCTATCTTGGTTCTGTCTACCTGTGTTCTAGATCTTGACTTAGTTATTCTGGTTCTGACCACCCGTGTTCTAAACACTGGCTTCCCACTTGACTCAGATCCCTTGGTGCAGCCTTACCCATCACATTGCTTTTATCTCTTGCCATAGACAGTGCCTTGACTTTTTTCATTCCTGCCATAATGGTTCACAAGGAAGTACTGGTATCCCCTCTGCTGTTGAGATAAATCTCTTCTACCTTCCAAGGGTCAGTGAAATAAACTCACTTGGTTAACAGTTAGGCAACCATTTACACCAATTTATTGCCCAATAACAATATAGAACAAGACACAGGGTCATATATTAGTGTTACAGGGATCTCAGAGGCCATCTAGCCTAATTCCTTTATTTTGCAGATGAGGCATCTGAGACTCAGAGGGATGATATGATTTGCCCAAGATCATACAGTTGATTAATGTCGGAACCAGAATTTGTCTGTTTCAAAGCTCCTCTTAGATGGGAATTCAGTATGATTTTTCAAAGCAGGGTAGTAAAATCACAACAAATAGAATCTTTGGAAAAGCTTAGGGGGGAAAAAAGGTAGAGAAAGCCTTTATTTAAGACTAAATGTGAGGAGGACTCAGAAGAACAGTATCTTGCACTTTGGTGCTGATCCCAAAAGCTCAAGAATGATTCCCTCCCTTTTTTCCCTCCTTCTCTTTTTCCCCCCTCCTTCTCTTCTTCCTCTGGGCCCCTCCTTTCCTTTCTCTTCATCCAATCTCTCCACCTGTGTTCCTTCTCCTTTCCTTCTTCTCACCCCTGGCAAAGCCAGAAGGTCCCATGAGCAGGAACCAGAAAGTCTGATCCCGTCCAGGGGAATGATGGAGGAGAACCCCGAGCTATGGCTTTTTCTCCATTTCCAACTTCAGTGGGTTTAAACATTCTTTGCTTTCCCCCCAGGTCAGGGCGTATTCCTTTAGAAGATCCTGAGTCATTTCAGGTCAAAATTACCCAAAATGAATGATTTTTCCCTTTGGCTAAGTGAAAGGAAACCAAGTTTCCAGGATGCCTGCTAAGTCACTTAACAGGCTAGTCTCTCCCCTGAATAGGGACTGGGTACAGCTTCAGTAAGGGACATCTAGGTAGCTCAGTGGATACAGTGTTGGGTCTGGAGTCGGGAAGAACTGAGTTCAAATATAGCCTCAGACTCTCACTAGCTATGTGACCCTGGGCAAGTCACTTAACCCCTGTTTGCCTTGGAGGCAGTTAGATGTCTCAGTGGATGGAACACTGGGCTCTAGTAAATCCAGCTTCAGACACCCACTAGGTGCATGACCCTGGGCAAGCCACTTTACCTCTATTTGCCTTAATCCATTGGAGAAGGAAATGCAAACCACTCTAGTATCTTTGCCAAGAAAACCCAAGGGAGAGTACTGGCATACTGTGTTCCATGAAGAGTCAGACATGGCTGAAAAACAACACCTTCATCCATGGTCGGTGGGCAGGCAGAGCAGGGGATATTGTCATCATTTAAGAGGTAGGCTTTTGCCAAATACATTAGTCCAAAGTATTGTAGAATGAAGGCTCCATGTTCAGGTACCAAAAGGATGGAGACTGAAATCATCCCCCAAAATAAGTAAGTTGAGGCTCAGAAAACCTGAAATAGTCAATGGGGATCAAAACAAGATGTCAGCAGCATGTTTACGGGAGTGACATTGTTTTCTCAGCTTTCCACCAGTTGCCGTCTGCCATGATGCTTGAAGTCCCCCTACTCTCAAGAGAGCCATGCTTTTTTAGGGTCATAGAAGTGAGAGCAGGAAGAAACTTGGGAGAGAGCGTCAAGTCCAGCCCCCTCGTTCTACAGAGGAGAAAACCAAAGCTTAGAGAGGGAAAAGAACTTGCCCAAGGTTACACATCTATGCCTGCATTTGAACTCAAGTCTTCTTTCATCTTTTATTCTTCAGCAAGCTAACTGGGGGAAGGGACATGTATTTGGTCGTGTTCTACTCTTTGTGACTCCATTTGGGATTTTCTCAGCAAAGATACCGGAGTGGTTTGCCATTTCCTTCCCCAGCTCATTTTACAGCTGAGGAAACTGAGGCAAACAGGATTAAGTGACTTGTCCAGGGTCACACAGCTAGGAAGTGTCCAATGAGTCTTCCTGAGTCTATCCACTGTGCCATCCAACTGTCCCAGGGAAGAGAAGGGAATAAACACCTACTATGTGCCAGGTGCTGTGCTAAGACCTTTACAAATATTATCTCATGTGACCCTCACAACATATATAGGAAGTAGGTACAAATATCTTCCCTGTTTTACAGTTGAGAAAATTGAGGCAGGCAGAAATTAAGTGACTTACCCAAGGTCATACTGACAGTAAGGGCCTGAGGTTAGATTTGAAATCAAGTCTTCCTGATCCCAAGCCTGGCATTCAAATCACTGTGCCACCTATTTACCTGGGTGGCATAATGCTGGACTCAGAGTCAGTCAGATCTGGGTTCAAATCCAGCCTCAAATACTTACTAGCTATGTGATCCTGAGTTTTCTCTGTGCTTGAATTTCCTTATCTCTAAAATAAGAGGGTTGAACTTGACAGCCTCAAAGGTCCATTCCACCCCTGAGTCTGACTCTGTAACTCCAAACCCAAGGCTTTTGTCCCTCTGCCATCCTGCACCCCCATGAGCCCTGGATGGGGAGCACAGGGCTTGCTTCAAGTCCTCCCCAATGCTGCCTTGCTGTCTCAGCTGGAGCCTTCCCCTCTTCTCTAAAGTGCCTGGGATGCCATTTTTCATGTGCTCAGGGACAGTGTGTCTCCAATGAAGTGGGGCTGTTTTGGCTTCTGGGAGAGTGAGGTCATTCTCATCTAGCATAAAGCCAATCTCTTCATAATTCCAAAACACAGGCTTCATCCTTCATTGAACTAGGGACCAAATGCAAAGGGCTTCGTCATGAGGAAACTATCCAGCGCCAGAAAAAGGCCCTGTCTGAACTACGGGAGCAAATCAAGGAACTGGAAAAGACCCCTGAGCCCAGTAAGTTTCCCTGTGTTTCTTCTCTGAGCCCTCCTGGTCATTCACTCCCTGCCCTCATTCTCAAAGTTCAAATACTTTCTCAGTGGAGCTGTCATCTCACCAACATGAGCGCACCCTTCAATGGTGCTGATCACAACCCATTCCTTGCCCTCCCATTCTATGCTAAGACTACTTACCATGTTTTTTCACAAAGCCTCTCAGTCAGTGGACTTGCTTTGGTTCTTTTAATAAACCAGCGGTTCTCAACCTGTGGGTTGTGACCCCTTTGGGGGTCAAATGGGGTCACCTAAGACCATCGGAAAACACATATTTCCGATGGTCTTAGGAACCGAGATACCTCTATCCATCTCCAGGCGGGTCTGCCCACATGCAGATACGCCCACATACGAGTATTAAAGGGTCGCGGCATTAGGAAGGTTGAGAACCACTGTAATAGACCATTCATACCATTCAAGGGTCCTGTTGGCATTAGACCCATTCTGCTTGGCCCTGAAGGACTGAACTAGGAGCAGCAAATAGAAAAAAACAGAGAGGCTAGTTTAGGCTTCATGTAGGGAAAACCTTCCCAGCAAAGAAAGCAATCCTAAAGTGGGGTATGTCTGGTTCCAAGAGGTAATGATAATACTTAAAAGTGACATAAGCTTGTCAAGTGCCTAATATATCTCATTTGTTATGGGCTTTGCCCTCCCTGGAAGTCTTTAAGCAAAGGCTGGATGACCATTTTTCAAGCATATTACAGCAGGGACATTTTAGGCCCTGCTGGGACCAGATGGCCACTGAAGTCTCTTCCCATTCTGAGTTTCTGTGACTCTTATTAATCTCTTAATCCTCATTTTTGTCACTTAAACCCATCAATCCTATGTTTTCCAGTCATACATATCCTTCATGATGTCTCCTGTCACAACCTGGGCACAAGGCAGTGTGGTCTAGTGGCTAGGGCATTGAACTTGAAGTCAGAAAGACCTGGGTTAAATCCTACCTCTGGTTCTTACAGGCTGGATGACCAAAGGATATGTCACCTCACTTTTCTGGGTCTCTGTTTTCTTCTTCATAAAATGAGATGTTTGGACTCAATGACCTCAATGACCTCCCCTAGCACACAAGCAGCACACTGTAGTCTAGTTAAATGCCCACCGTGCATTTCTGTGGCCTTTTTGGGTCATCTGCAATTTTGCTATTTCTAAGTCACTTGTGTAATCCTATAGTCAAAGGAACTAAGCTAACTACTCATCTTAAAGTATGCTCATTTGGGTTGTTGTCTTAAAATATTGGGCTTTTATAATAAGAATATTATGGGAGTCAGAATGGGATGAGAGTGGGGTGGGAGTCAGGAAACCAGAAAATTTGAAGTCTAGGGCCATCTTCATTTTGCTCTAAGCAAAATGGGTATTAGGGCACCTACTTTTCTGCATCTTTCAGGAATGTTGTTAAGTGAGATGAGATAACCAATGTGAATCCTAGTTAATTCAATTGACAAGAGATGTGACCCATGTCCCCATAGGGTTTACACAAAGCTCTGCATTGTTTCAGAATTGGATTAGTGGCACTATCTAAATGCTCTGATTCTTCATCTTGGTATAGAGGGGCCTGGGGTTCTTCTCTGAGGATCTGCTAATAGGGCACAGGTTGCCATGATGCTTACCAAGCTGGAAAGGCAAATATAATGGTAATTTAATTCAATTCAATGAACATTTATCAAATTCCTAGTATGTGCCAGGGCGTATGGAAACAAAAAACATTGGGAATAAAAAAGAGGCCAAAGAAAATCCCTGCTCTCAAGGAACTTACAATCTAATGACAATGATAGTAATGATGATGATGATGTTGATGATGGTGATGATGCTGAGGATGATGATGATGGTGAGGATGATGATGGTGATGATGATGGTGATGGTGATGGTGACAATGGTGATGATGCTGATGCTGTTGATGGTGATGAGGATGGTGATGATGATGGTGATGGTGATGATGATGATGGTGATGATGATGATGGTGATGATGATGGTGGTGGTGGTGATGATGATGATGGTGATGATGATGATGACAATGATGATGACGGTGATGATGATGATGATGATGATGATGATGGTGATGATGATGATGTTGATGGTGATGATGACGGTGACAATGGTGATGATGCTGATGCTGTTGATGGTGATGTTGATGGTGATGGTGATGGTGAGGATGATGATGATGGTAGCCTTTTGATTGTATTTGAAGGTTTACAAAGCACTTTACCTATCTTATCTCCTACATGGATCAGATGTCAGTCATCCAAAGACCAGGTTAATTAAGTACAGAAAGGCTCCTGCCAGAAGGCTAGGGGCAGAGTGACAGTCTTCAGTCACAGAAACTCATGAAGACCCTCTACCAAGGTGCATTTCAATTTATATGTGATCTGTGTCAATAAGTCAATCAACAGGTCTTTTTTTTTCTTTGAGACTGGATCTCCTTATCTCCCTCTGACTAGAAATGCAGTGACCACTCACAGGTTCAATCCCAATTGTCATGAAAATTTGAACCTGCTCCATTTTTCCAACTGCCCCCCACCTTTGGCAGTCTGGTCTCCCACTTCATCTGGAGCATCACCAGTTGTCTTGATTTTTGTCTTGTTGCTGGATTCCAATGACTCTGGAGGAGAGAGTGAGGTTGATAACTGTGCACAGCTCTGCCTCACTTAAATCCAATTCATTCACAGGTCAAGACATCACCCTCGTGATGTCACTGGTCTTTTTCCAGAACAAAGGATGAGCAACAGCAACATCTCTCTGCCCCCAGAGATTTATCCTGTTGGTGCAAACACCCAGTTGGCTTTAGGCCTATTGTATGCCTCTCAGGACTCTGGAGCTCAATCAATCTCCCCAGCAGAGGACTGTGGGTGTAAGCCCCCACACTAACTCAACAGCATTTATGAAGCAATCAGTCTTTAGGAACCTACTATGTGCCGAGTACTGAGGATACAAAGACATAGATGAAACATTCTATGTCCTCAAAAAGCTTACATTCCATCAGGGGAACGTTTATCCATCAAATAACATAAAGAGGGTAGTCAGCATAGGTGAGCGGAGCCCCCACACTGACAAAATCACAGATCCTAAGATCATCAGAAAAATGATATTTCAGAGCAAGTGTAAGTTAGATGCATCATGTGCTGGAATTGGAGTTATAAGATTTGGGTTCGAATGCTGCCACTGATGCTTACCACCTGTATGATCCTAGGCCCCACTTTTCTCTTCTTTTGGTTAAGGGGGTTGTTGTAGATGATCCCTGCTCTATGTTATAGCTGTGATTCTTGGCCCAGGTCAGTAAGACAACTCATTGATTTCATGATCTGGACCTGCTTATTTGTTGTTGTTCAGTCATTTCAGCCATGTTTAACTCTTGGGGACCCCATTTGGGGTTTTCTTGGCAAAGGTGCTCAAGTGGTTTGCCATTTCCTTCTCATTTTGTAGATGGAGAAACTGAGGCAAACAGGGTCAAGTGACTTGCCCAGGATCACACAGCTAGTTAGTATCTGAGGCTGGATTTGAACTCAGGTCTTCCTGACTCCAGATCTAGAGCTCTATCCTCTGCATCACCTAGTTGGCCCCCAACTTGCCTGTATCTTCTCCCGTAACTGGAGGGCTTGAAGCAGAAGCAGACAACCATGTACTGGTGATTCTTAGTGGAATAGAGGCTGGACTGGATGGCCTCTCTGGTCCCTTCCACCTCTCATGATTATGTGAACGCTTTCAACCTTTCTAGAAGAAAATATTTCTTCACACTAAGAATGTGTTCTGGAGCAGAGGAGAACAAATGAAGAGTTGCTCTTTTCATTAAAATAAAATTTTACACTTAGCTCTTGCCCCTGAATGTATTCTGTCTTTTCACAGATGCCGGAGAAACGGGGATGGAGCCACTTCCAGAATCTAAGAAGCTCAAATCAGGGGAAAATGACAAAATGATGGAGAAAGAACCAAGTTCTCTGCCAAACGTCGACCTCAGAGTGGGAAGCAAGCCACATCACTCTTTGGTAGGCCCAGGGGTCATGGAGAGTGAAAACCCAAAAGGAGAGCATCCAACCTAGATAAGGCCATGGGCCGTGGGCCATATGGTCCTCTTTGCTCTGTGAGAGCTGGAGGAGCAGGCAGAGTGTTAGTTTCTGAGTCAGCAGACCTGGACAGGAATTCCAGCTTTGCTGCGTATTAGCTGTGTGACCTTGAGGAAGTCATTTCTCATTACCTCCATTTCCTCGTCTCTAAAATGAGGGATTGGACTAACTTTTCTCTAAAGGCCTTTTTAATGCTAAAACCTGGTCTGCCTACCTTAATTATTAGAGGCACAAATAACCAGATTTTCGGTCTTGGCTTAGGTGAGGACTGATGCCTAAGAACAGATCCATTTCTCCTAGTAGTTTGTAAGTACCTGGATGGCAGAAGATGTTTGACTTTTATCTCATTTCCCTAGCACCTAGCAGAGTATCCTGGCACCCAGAAGCTTAGTAAATGCTCAGAGTTGAATTGAATTTCTTTTGACAGTAGTCCGAGGGTCCACACAATGTTTAGGAGACAGCATAAATCAATTTAGGACAACAGATTTTAATCCATAAAGGACCTTAGAGGTCAACTGGTGCAATTCTTTTATTTTGCAGAGAACAAGGGACTTACCCAAGTCCACACAGGCAGAAAGTAGTAGACCCAAGATTATAGTATTGTAGATTTTATGGCTAGAATGGACCTTTGAGACCATTTATTTCAATACCTTCATTTTACAGATGAAGAAACTGAGGAACAGAGATATGGAGTGATTTGCCCAAGATCACCAAAGGTAGTAAGTGACGGAGCAGGGATTTAGATTCATGTCTCTAGGGGTGGCTAGGTGGCGCAGTGAATAGAGCACCAGCGCTGGAGTCAGGGGGACCTGAGTTCAAATCTCGCCTCAGACACTTAACACTTACTAGCCACGTGAGCTTGGGCAAGTCACTTAACCCCAATTTCCCTGCCTTCCTCCCTCCAAAAAAAAGCCAAAAAAAATACAGTAAAATAAAATAGAGTTATGTCTCCAGGAGTCTCTGATTCCAAACGCTCTGCACCACACTGAACATACTGTTGTGGTGGGTTGCGCCTCCTTCTCTCCCCCGCCCATACTCTGAGAGATGCTGTCATCACATTTATTTGCCACCCCGGATGAATCATTTAGCCTCTGTTTGCCTCCGTTTCCTCATCTGTAAAATGGGGGTAATAACAGCGCCGGCCTCCCAAGGACTGTTGTGAGGGTCAAACGAGATAATAATCATAAAGTGCTTAGTGTCATTGCTGGCACATAGTAGGTGCTATATAAAGTGTAGCTGTTATTATTATCGCTGTTGTTGTTGTTGGTCTTGTTCTTGTTATGGGTTGCTATGGTTTAAAAAAAATTCCTCCCCTGGAGGCTGGAGCCTCTGAGTTTGGCCTCATCCACAGGTGAGTCTGCGGCCATCTGGGTGGTACAGTGGACAGAGTTCCAGGCCTGGAGTCAGGAAGACTTGAGTTCAAATCTAGCCTCAGATACTTACTAGCTGTGTGACCCTGGGCAAGTCACTTCACCCTGCTTACCTCAGTTTTCTTGCCTATAAAATGAGCTGGAGAAGAAAATCACAAACAAAGTATCTTTGCCAAGAAAACCCCAAATGGGGTCACAGATTGTCAAATATGACTGAAAAATGACTAAACCACCAAGAATAAGTCTGTGACCAAGCAGGGGCCCAATGATTGTATTTTCTTGGCAAAATCTTTGAGAATCCAGGGTGTCCATCAGATCAAGGTGACACTCTGAAGAAGGATACCAGTGGAGCAGAATCTAAAAACACCAGAAAAAAAATGCCCCTCTTTTGAGGTGGGAAAGGTTTAGTTTGTCCAATAAATCAGTCAAGTCAGTCCTGCAACTGAAGGTGCACACAGTCATCTACCACATGGGTGCATGTTGGGGTCTCTGGTAACACTGGTTATTTAGGCAATGGTGCTTCTAGCCTGTGTCTTTTATGGAATCCCAGGTGGGTTCCTTCCTGAAGTTGCTGGTGGTGAGTTTGAGCCATGAAAATGTTGTTGGGTTGGGGTTTTTTTTGGTGGGGGGAGAGGTTCTTGTTTTGTCTTAAGTATTCGGGCTTTGGTGACTGGGTCGGTTTCCCATCAAATCTGTTCTCTAAGTGGCCACCACAATTTTGGAATGACCCTTGGATGGTAGGTAACTTCAGTGCAGAGCAAGGAGGTAAGTGGTACCAGTGAATGATGGTGTGGAAGCACTTTGGAACATGGAAGGACAGGGAGAGGTTACAAATATTTGTGCAACTTCAGGGCAGGTAGGTGGCGCAGTGAATAGGGCACCGGCCCTGGAGTCACGAGGACCTGAGTTCAAATCTGGCTTCAGACACTTAACACTTACTAGCCATGTGAGCTTGGGCAAGTCACTTAACCCCAATTGCCCTGTCTTCTCCCCTCAAAAAAAAAAACCAAACAAACAATATTTGTGCAACTCAACAACATGGTGTTAGGGTATGGACCTTAGACCTGGATCAGAATCCCACCTCTGATACCTCCTAGCTGCATGACCCTGAGCAAGGCTCTTAAGCATTGACCTGGTCTAGGACTTGGATCTTTGGTGACAAGAGGGCTGGATTTGAAATCAGGAGCTAGTCCCTTCTCTCTTTGATTCTCAGTTCTTCTTTCTCTGGAAAATAAGGAGGTTGGACTAGCTGATCTCTGAGCTTCATTCCAACCTCAAATCAGTGTGATCCTGTAACCTAGGGGCCTGTTAAGCCATGGCTAGGGTTGGGAATCTGTGGAAGTGAAGGGGGATGACATACTGGGATTTCCTTCAAAACGACAACCCTTTCATCCATATTTATGTCTAGGTATGTATTGTCACATAATGGCTGTTATCTAAGAAGCTTTACCTTAGAGGAAAGAGTGCTACTTTGTAGCTATATACCTGCAATTATGAAGCAAATTGCAGCATTGCTTGACACAATGTAGCCCCTTAATGAACACTATTAGCTACCAGCTTGGGTTTCCTTGTCTTGTCTTTCTCACAGTGTCATTGGGAGAGGGAACCACCTCATAAATCGTAAAGTCCAAACAGGATCTGGGCTGGTTTTGTAACCTGCTGATTTACCTGGGTGATTCCTTCAGTGAGGAGGTCAAGAGAGATCATCTCTAAGCCTCCTACCAGCCTTACATCCTGGGATCCCAGGATTATATCAATGTAGCCACGTCGGCTACACCACTTAATTCATGGCCATCATTTTCCTTCATTCGGTCTTTTTTGTAAGATGCCACCGAGGCTGATAATGTAGGCAAAGAAACGTGCTGAGTGTTAAACACCTCCCATAATGAATCCTTAAACTCAGATTTTGTTTCCAGAAGATTTAGCAGGGTAATTTGTGGTCATTAGGATTAGCCGATTAGTGGAGTTTTCCATTCAGTCAGCTGGGTTATTTAACCAGGCAGGTGCTGGGTTGTTTAAAAAAAAAACCTTCACTGTTTCCCTGAGATATCTGCTATGTCCTAGGAAGTTCCTACAATTTAAAGCTGAAAGTGACCTGGGAAATACACTCTCCATCCAACCCACTTCCTTTTTACAAACAAGGAGACTCAGACCGGGAGAAGAGAATGTTACAATAGGAAAAGTTCTGGATAGACAATGAGAGGGCTTGAGTTGGACCGTGGCCCAGCTCCATACTACATGGATAACCCACAGCAAGGCACTTTAACTTTTTAAGCCTCACTATTCTTATCTGCAAAGTAGACAAGGGGTGTTACATGACCTCTGCAAAGCCACTCTAAAACGATAATCCTATGGATAATAATAGCTAACACTGATGTTACACTTCAGGGCTTACAAAGCTTTTATATGGAGAAGTTAATCTCATAGGAGTCTCTTCACAACCCTGTGGAGCACGTGTTATTATCCACATTTTGCAGATGAGGAAACTGAGGCAGAAGGAAACCCAGGGAATTGGTCAGAGTCACACAGCTAAGTAAGTGTCTGAAGTAGGATTTGAACTCAGATCTTCCTGACTCTAGGCTCAGCATTCTATCTACCATGCCAAACTTAAAGAGTGTCAGTCAGGATTCAAACCCAGGTCTTTAGGCTCCAGAGGCAAAGTACTCTCCATGTAGCATATTGCATGTTGTCAGATCAACAGCAGTGGCCATAAGTTCACCCTCATTTTTATGACTTAGCTAAGCCCACTTAATGTTATGCTTTTACCATGAAGCAGCATAAGAATGCATTTGGAGAAATATATTGTTTAAATTTGATAATATAAGAATGCATT
Organism: Pseudochirops cupreus; assembly: GCA_028627135.1. NCBI lineage: Eukaryota > Metazoa > Chordata > Mammalia > Diprotodontia > Pseudocheiridae > Pseudochirops > Pseudochirops cupreus. The sequence goes on along the minus strand of JAQQSU010000034.1, from coordinate 6,908 downwards.
ATTTAAATTTGAGAATATAAGAAGATAGGGGAATGGGACCAATTTCCAATGTTTGGGAGACTTTCTGGTAACCCCACAGTTCCAAGCCCTTTGATCGTAGAAAATTCAAATGAAATGCCAAGATGTCTTTTTTTTTAATTCTTCTCATTTCAGACCCCAAATCGCCTTCCCAGCCCATTTGCAGAGAGATCAGCAAAGCAGGATATGACTGAGGCTCTAGACCTCAGTGAGAAGCTGGTATGTGGGGGAGGAGGGATACATTAAACACCTGTTAGAACTATGAGCTGAATGTAGGACATAGGACATCTTAACTTAAATTTCAAATTACTTAATTATTTGCCATGGAAGACAATATTTTTTTAAAGGGCTTGAATCGGACTCAGAAGATTTGGGTGCAAATTCAGCACTGCCATTTACTACCAGTGTGAGCATGTGCAAGTCACTTAAATTCTCTCCAAACCTCAGTTTCCTCATCTGTAATATGGGGGTGATGAGCATACTTGTACTACCAACTCTAGACCTCTCCCCATACCATTTTGAACTTCCAAGATCTGAGAAAAGCCTAAACCTTGGTTAGCCAATAAGGAGAGGCATTGTGAGTTGAATTTATCATAATGCTTTGCTTTTCTGGCATGACAGATATGCCTTGCTCTCTGAGTGAACTCCAAATGCACCTTCCTGTGTCAGCAACTGAGGCTGATCAAGATCATTCTTCCTGTCTGTGACCACAAAAGGACAGGATGCCAAAGACCAGACACTGTCTTGAATAGTGGGACTTCTCTTATCTTGGTATCCTATGGATATATGCTATATAGGGGAAACACAGATATCCTGGGATTATAATTTCAAAGGACACTGTCAATTGTCTTGTCTTAGTGAATTTATGACTTATTCTCTTTCTCATGCTAAGGTTAAATACATACAGAGTTCATAAATTTGAGTGATATAGACAGCCTCAGTTGGAATCATTCTAAAATGAATTTAAGGCTTCTCATTCTTTAATTGTACAATCAGAATTTTTCTATCTCTGTGTATATATATGTATCTGCTAGCTTTAAGAGAATAAACAAGACACACATACATATATGTGTGCATGTATGTGTGTTATATACATGTGTGTCACACATACATACATATATATCACCTAGCCCCTTTGCCTCTTTAACCAAATTTTCAGGTCGATATTACCTAATTAGGTTGTTGTGAGCACTGAATAAGACCATATATGTAAAGCATACAGAAATAAAGAAGACCTAAATGAGAGATATGTCCAGTGCTCTTGGATAGGTCTTGCCAATAGGATACTACCAAAATTAATCTACACGTTTAGTGATAAATCAGTTCAATTACCAAAGGACTACTTTATAGAACTAGGCAAAACAATAACAAAATTCATTTGGGAAAGAAAAAAAGAGACCTAGAACCTGGAGAGAAATATATTCATAAAAGTAGGAACTAAGGGAACATAGAATTATGCTGCCTCAACTTATATCATTGAATAATTATCATTAAAACTATTTAGTATAGGCTAAACAATTTTAAAAAGTGGATCAATGAAGAGACCAGAAAAACAAAACTTCTGTGTAACCTAAGAATATAATTTAAAGGAGGAAGAACTCTCTATTTGAAAAGAACTAGTGGGAAAACTGGAAAGTGGCTTGGCAGAAATTATGTTTAGATTGGCATTTTATACCACATAGAACATAAGGTCCAAATGTTTACTCAACCTGCTTATAGAAGGCCACATCACTAAAAAAAGAAAAGTGGAGGTATGCCAAAAAATGCCCTGTTTACAACAATGACTAGGGGAAGAATTCTTTCCTAAAGAATGAATAGAAGTGATCGTAAAAGACAAAATAGACCATTTTGATTATGCAACAACAAAAAATATCAGCTGTTGTAGAAACAAAACAATACAGATGGAATGAGGAGAGAAATGACAGTGGAAAAAAATTACACCAGCTATGAAGAGTAGAGAAGAATAGGAATTCCTTTAGTGTATGTGTTGGAGCACATGGCTGCTGAGGCCCCTTCCAACTCTCAGATTCTGGGATCACTGATAAAAGCCTTACATCCAAGATATGTAGGGAATCAACATATATAAGACCTTACAGATAAGTGGCCAAAAGATATGAAGAGTATTCTTTCTTTCTTCCTTTCCTTCCTTCCTTTCTTTCTCTCCCCATCTTTCTTTTCTTTTCTTTCTTTCTTCCTTCTTTTCTTCTTTCCCTCCTTCCTTCCTTTCTTTCTTCCTTCCTTCCTTCCTTTCTTGCTTGCTTCCTTCCTTCCTCCCTCCCTCCCTTCCTTCCTTCCTTTCTTCCTTTCTCCCTCCCTCCCTTCCTTATGCTGCCTCAAGTTTCTTTCTTTCTTTCTTTTCTTTCTTTCTTCTTTCCTTTCTTCCTTCCTTCCTTCCTTCTTTCCTTCCTCCCTTCCTATCTTTCTTTTAAAGAGGCAATCCTGGTTGAGAGACTTGCCCAGCTAGTAAGTATCCAAGGCCAGATGTGAACTCAGGTCTCCTTGACTCCAGGGCCAGTGCTCAATTCACTGCTTCACATAACTGTCCCTGACATGAACAGGTTTTTTTTTAAATAGACACTTTCCATGAATATGTAAAAATATGTCCCAAATCACTAATTATAAGAGAGATACAATTTAATTAACTTTTGTTTATTTTTAATTTACATCATTCGTTTCCATGAGATTTTGAGTTACAAATTTTCTCCCCATCTTTCCCCTACCCACCACCCCAAAACAGCCATCCCATGTTTACCCCTTCCCCCAATCTGCTCGCTGCTATATCCTCCCCCATCATCCCTCTCTCTATGGATGGATCTCCCTACCCCAGTGCCTGTGTATCTTAATTCCCAGTTACATGAGAGATACAATTTAAAACAAACTTAAGGTTTCACTTGACACCCAGGAAATTGGCAAAGATGACAAAAAGATGGAAATGGTTGATGCTGAATGGGCCTATGGGAAGATAAGCCCAGTAAGAGTTTGTTTCATTGGAGCTCTGAATCTGTAAGCTATTGTGGAAAACAGCTAGAAAATATGAGAAAACTGACTGAACATACTTTTCGCCCAGTGATCCCACAACCGGTCACATACATCCAGCTAACGAGATTAAAGGCGGAAACAAAAGTTCTAAATGTGCCAAAGACGTGTATAGCAATCAATCAACACACATTTATTAAGCACCTACTATTGCTAGACAGTGCTTAGTCATTGTTTGATGCTGGGGAAACAAAGAAAAAGAAGAAAAAATCCCTGCCATCAAAAGCTTACATTCTCTTACGCTCTGCCCCTTCTCAGCTGAGAACCTTACTTCGTATTTTACAAAAAAAAAAAATCAAGGCCATTTGCCATTCTCCCCTCCTCATCTCATATCACTCAGCAGCTTTCTCTCATTGCCTTCTTCTTCATTCTGTCTCCCATGATGAGGTGACCCTTCTCCTTGCCCAGGCAAACCCCTCTCCCTGCACAAGTGATCCCATTCCATCTTGTCTGCTCCAGCAGACTGCCCCCTCTATCATCCCCACTCTCTCACTTATCTTCAGTCTCCCCTTATCTACTGGCTCATTCCCTCCTGTCTGCAAACATACTCATGTCATCTCCCACAGCCTCAAAAAACCCTCACCTGATCCATCCATCCCCGCTAGCTGTTATTAATAGTATTTTACTGAGCCAAACTTTAACCTGAGAATGACAAAACAGCAGGCCAGAGACAAAGTGACTTAAGAATAAGTCACAAAGCCAATGCCTTTGGAATCAGGTGGTTGTTTAATTAATTAGTTTCATTATGAGGAACAGATCTGCTAATCAGAAATTCTCACTATTATTCCATATCTCTTTTGCTTTTTTTGTGACTAAAGTCCTTGAGAAGGCTGCTTCCAGTAGCTACGTCCATTTCCAGTTCCTCTCCTCTCACTCTCTACTCTCTGCATCCATTCTGGCTCCTAGTCTCATCATTCAACTAAAACAATTTTCTTCAAAGTTACTAATATTATCTTAATTGCCAAATCCAATGACCTTTTCCCAATCCTCACTTTTTTATACCTCTCTGCCACTTTTGACAGCACTGTCAGTCACTCTTTTCTTCTTATTATTCTTTTCTATCTAGGTTTTGTGGCACTGCTCCCCTAGTTCTCTTATCTGTCTGACCACTCCTTCTGTGTCTCCTGCAAGATTCCCCCAAGGCCATGCCCTGGGGCTTCTTCTCTTCTGACTCCTTACTCTTTAACTGAGGGACCTCACCAGCTTCCATGGTTTCAGTTATCATCTCTATGCTGATGGTTCTCCAATCTCAGACATAACTGTCCAGCTCCAACCTCTTTTCTGACTTCTAATCTTACACCTCTAACTTCCTATTGGACATCTGAACTAGATGCTCAGTAAACATCTTGAACTCCACATGTCCAAAATGGAAATCATTATCTTTTCCCCTAAACCTTCCATTTCTCTTGATTTCCTTATTACTGTCAAGGATACCTCCATCCTCTCAGTCGCCCAGGATTGCAAACTGTCATCTGTGACTCCTTGCTCTCTTTCATCCCTCCTCTCATATCTGGTAAAGTCCTATAGTGTTTACCTTTATGACATAGTTGGCATATGTCTCCTTCTCTAACTATGATGCTACAACAATCCTAGTTGCCACCATTCCCACCAAAATCATTGTATCCACCATCTCCACTTCCATAACAGCCTCTGCCATCCCCACCAAAGCCATTATATCCACCATCTCCACTTCCACCACCATCTCATAACCACCTCTTCCAAGTTTCCACCATGGTCAAAGTTTCCTTCACCACCTCCAGAGTTTCCTCCTTGAGCCATAAAATTGCCTGAGCCACCATCATGACTTCTTTGTGAGTCAACAACCTGCATCTCTTGCTCCAAAAGGACCTTTTTCACTTCACAGTTATGCCCATTGATAGTATGATATTTCTGAACAACAATTTTGTTACGTGTATCATGATATAGTTAAAAAGACAAATCCTCTCTTTTTTCCATTCTGTCGATCTTCCATAACTTCTATAGTTCTGATCCTGCTGTACTTTTCAAAGTAGTCTCTTAAATTATATTCTTCTGTATCTTCTTTAATACCACCAACAAAAATGTTCTTCACGGTTAGATGTGCACCAGGTTTTACAGAATCCTCTCTAGAAGCAGCTCTCTTTGGTTCTGCTTCATGCCCATCAATCTTTTACAGGGCTGAGCACACCTTGCTGCATTGATCTCTTTTACATAAGAATAAGTCACAAAGCCAATGCCTCTGGAACCTAGTGTTTCCAGATCTCTCCTCACTACACAATCTGTAAAAATGTCCCATTTTTCAAAGTGTCCTCTTAAACTATCATCCATAGTTTCAATACTCAAGTCATCTAAACTGCTCTTGGGATCATGACTATTTTGCCTCTATTTTGAGACCAGACTCAATACTGCTAACTCGGCTTCAAGTGATTGCTGTTGACCAACTAGGATTTCACTAGCTGTGCCCCTCCCCCACAACCCTGTATCTGAAATGCTTTCCTTCCTAATCTCCAATTCCTAGTTTACCCAGCTTCTTTTAAGTCTCATCTAGTCCTACTTTCTACAAGAACCCTTTCCCAGTCCTTAATTTTAGCGCCTTCCATTTGAGATTGCCACCCTAATCTATTGGTTAAGTTAATTTATTGTTTAAACATAGTCCTTTGCAAGTTGTCTCCCCAATCAGACTGTGAACTGCTTGAGATCAAGGGCTGTTTTTTAGAACCTTTCTTTGTATCTCCAAGGTTTAGCACTTAGCCCTATACTGGGCACATAGTAGGTGCTTAATAAATGGTGGCTAACTGACTGACTTTCTGACTCTAGAAGTCATAGGGAGCTACTGAAATTTACTAAGAAGAGAAATGACATCTTCAGACTTTTGCTTTAGGTTATGAGTCTGGCAGTTGTCAATTAGAGAAAGGAGAATCTTGAGGCAAGGAGACCAATTAGGAAAGTATTGCAATAGTTCCACGAAGAGGATGAACTAGAGTGGTGGCTGTATGAGTGGAGAGGAGACAAACTGCCAGAGGCATTTTAGAGGCAAAATCAGCAAGACTTGGCAACTGGTCAGAAGTAGAAAGGAAGGTTGGGTGAAGAGTTGAGGATGATTCCAAAGTGGGAACCTAAATGACTAAAATGATGGTGGATCCCTCCACAGAAATGTAAAAATTGGGAAGAGTGGTGGATTGGAGCCCTTGGTTGGCACTGGGGCAGTAGGTTTGGGTGGGTAGCAACACTTTTGTGGTAGCAAAGAACTAGAAACAGCAAGGGTGCCCATCAAGAGGGAAATGATTTAACAAACTGTGCTATGTGAAAATAATGGAATTTTATTGTACCACAACAAATGACTAATAAAAGGAATTCAGGAGAAGCAGGAACAATATATATAAATTAGAACAGAGTAAAAAGGCAAAAAAACTCCAAACGGTTGAGAAAACAATGTGCATGCTACCTATATTAATGTAAACCAAAAGACAGCCAAACGGAGGCCAGACTCTGAGTAACTGTCAAAACTAACGTTCACCCTGGAGAACAGACAGAGGTCTGCAGGACTCCTCTCTTCAAAGGGCCGCCAGCGCAGAGAGTCAAATGGTTCTGACTCACAGCCCCTGAGGCCTTTGTTTTTGCTGGACTGTTTTCTTGGTTATGAGGGAGGGTTTGGCTCTGACGGTGGAGAAGAGGGGTCCAGAAGTGAGTGTGTGAAAAAGACAAAACATCGATGGCACTTAGTTTTCAGTGAGATACTGTCTATGGAGCACACTGCCAGCTGAGAAGAGCTGTGTCTGTATCACCTGCCTCTATAGGAATCATTTATGATTGCAAGTGGGGAGGGGGTTAGAAATGGCCTCCGTGTCACTATTTGACCCAAATATTGTATGATA